>JAJJMC010028194.1:0-17617 GCA_023531435.1 Papaver californicum
TGGCCAGGCCTTGCCCTTTACTATGCAGAAATTAAGTTCCGTATTCAATCCTCAGCATATATGCATACAAAGGCGTCCAGAAAACCCACTGACAGGAGATTCGTGGGTTGATCGAAATTTACCTCCCGTTCTAGACGGGCGACGAACTGTTGAAGTCGACTCGGGCCACTAATATCCTTTTTAATAGTGTGCGAACCCGAGGGGCCGAGACAATATCGTAATTGTCGTCCGTCCCTGCACACAGTTTGATATTCAAAATTACCCTTCCGTAGGGTTTAAAAATGTCCAAAAGTGTCCAAAAATAAAATAAAAATTACAGAATTAATAAAAACCCTAATACAATTTTCTAAACTAATTAAAACTAATTAAAACTAATTAAAACTAATTAAAATAAACTAAAAATCTAATTTAAAAAAAATAAAATCTTCGATCTTCTTTTTCGTTGTTTAAGCTTTTCCCTTTTTTAATTCCAAGTCTTTAGCTTTAACTCCAAAACTTGGGCGTAATCTCTTTTCGATCAAAATCGAACCTGTAGTAAAAAGGAAAAATACCAAAACAAACGTAAAATAGAACAAAGTAAAATAATAAAACTAAAAATAAAAACCTGAAAAATAAATCTAAAACCCTAAACCTAAAAACAAGTCCGCGTCGGCGGCGCCAAAAATTGATTTGATTTTATATAGTGGTAAAAAGAGGTTCGATTCTCGAACTTGTGAAGGTAATGATTTTAGAAAATAATGATTCTAATTAACTCTAGAAAATTCCAGAAGTAAGAAAAAGACTAAATAACCTAAAGATGATTTTTGAATAATTTTAAAAATACCAGGAATCAGGAATCAGGTAATTCTAACAACCTATGTGATTAATCAGATAATTCTTTTTAAATTAATTGAAGCCCAAATAATTGCCAAAATTGGTTTTGTTATGCTAACAAACAGAGGTAAATCACAAGCATGGACTATCAAAATTAATTAACTAAGCATAATCCATCAAGCAAAAGCACAACTGTTGAAAGAAAACCGTTTTTACTATTCAAAACTATGCAATTTTAATGATAAAAGAATTATAAATAATTATTAGAAAATAATTAAATCACATAAAATTGAGAAAATTACCTTATCCATCATCCCAGTAAATAGACTTAGCTCATGGTGAAGAAAACTTGCTCAAAAGTTGATTTCATTGCTCAAAATATTGATTACAAGGTTGAATAACGTTGTAACAGCTGATTTGATACGCTTATAAGCGTTACAGGAGAGGGTTCAGCTGTTACAGAAAAGTTTAAGCAACAAATGGTTTGAAGCAATAGACAACAGGAAAATTCAAATCAGCAACACTTATAAATGTTACTGAGTCTTCTTCTCCGGCAGTGATGGATGAAGAACAGCCGGCCGGTGCAGCAGCAGCTCGTCGGCGGTGACGGAATAGTGACCGGAATTCTCTAAAATCTTCTCTGAGCTTTTGTACTCGATTCTCTTGGCTTCTCTTGGTATTTATAGATAGTAGAAACCCTAGAGAGAGTTCTAAACCTAATAGAACTCTCTAGAACAGTCCACAAATCCCAATCCTAATCGAAACCAAATTCCGGCCATGTTCATGATTTTTCAACTGATTTCACGGGATCTTTTTGCTGTTTCTCGATTGTTCTAACTTGTGTGGGTTATCTACTAACATTTGGAATAATCTGGAAGCAAAAGAAATCAAATTTCACGTTGCTTTTGTGTTGCCAGTAAAAACAGTCGAGTCCGATGAGTTGACCCGGTGACTCGGCCCGATCCAGCTCGCTGGGTTGACCCACTGGGTTGACCCGATCCAGGGGTGCCCCAATCCAAAGTGTGGGTGCTTTGATCCATTTTCCCGGGTGCCTTGAACACTTTTTGAGCCAATTTTTCCACAAATCTTTATTCTTCTAATGTACCTACAAAAGCAATAAAACACGTAATAGACACAAAATCGAATACTAACTCACTAGAAATTAAGGTGCAAATTAGACACTAAAATGTGTCTATCAGTTGATCACGCGACAACCTCTCCCACTTCCACCTTTCTTTCTCTTCTTTTTCCGCATGAAGGAGCCTTTCACACGGAAATCTTCCCTTTTTCTTCTTTTCCTCATTCTCTCTTCTTTCCCTTTTTCTATTCTTTCCGCATGAAGGACCCCTTCACATGGAAATCTCCCCTTATTCTTTTCCTTTTTTTCTCTTCTTCCCTTTCTCCTTCTTCTCTCTTCTTTCTCTTTCCCTCTTCATTCTTTCTCTTTCTCTTTCTTCTTTCCCTGTGAAGGACCCCTTCATGCAGACACTCGTCCAATGCACGCCATCATTCATCACTTCCTCCTCTTTGTCGTTCACTTTTTATGCGTATAAGTATATTTTTAGGAGAAATCCCTATTTTATCCTTCTTTTAATTTTGGGGAATCTACATTAAGTAACGTGGATGTTCGGTTAGGCGTCAGGCTATCCGGCAATCATATACCCCGGAATTCTTGGTATTACCATCTCTAAGTCCCTGAGTGTTGCAAAGTCCCCGAGTATATCCGCTGTTTCGTGATCCTGTATTTTTCAAACGTCTTTTCATGAGTTACATGCCGTTAGTAATCGCCCTGAGTTTGCTGCCTTCTTAGCTTATTGGCTTAACCATGGTTTATTTGAATACCCTAAAAAGGACGTTCTTAAGGATGAAGTGTTGACCATAGCTATCTTGATGTTTCGGGGTGTGACTTTGACTTAGGTGATCTTATGCACGTTGTTGAAGCATTTGCGTTCTGTCTATACAATGATGGTGTGTGTGGTCTTGATACTTATACTTTCATTGTTCAGGAAACCAATCATTGGGCCCACATTAGTCCAGACACTGGCATTGGTCCTGATTGGGACTTCCTCGCTGCAACCATTTCTGGTCCGCTGCCTGGTTTCTTCGGGGTGCGTTTTTTTTTGCCAAGTCCTACAATATAGAACGTGTAGCACGACAAGTTGGGTTTGATCAATGATGTTTACAATCGTTACTTCGCATACTCTGATCACTCTTTGTGATATAGACGCTAGTTTTGATCAGTTTGTCTTATGTTCCAATACGACTTTCTTAGCACTTTTGCTGCTCACCGTCAATATCCTGTCATTGATCGTTCCTTGACGATGACTCATGGTTGGCGTAAATTTTGGGCTCGTGAGATGAAACGATGGTGGATTTCTGTTCTTCTTCTCCCGTACATGTTCCTGCGCCTGATATCCCTTTCATGAATCATCGTGGGCGCATAAAGATATGTCTGAGTTTCCTCTGATGGTACTAAGGATCATATTAAAAAAGTGCTTTCAGTGCGTCAAGCACATGATGCTTTGATCTGTCACACCTGAGGTATGTGGTACTCCTCCTCCGCCCCCTCCCCCCCTTTTTTTGAAAAGGAAAAAAAATCATGAAAATATTTATCTTTATTTGGTCGCTCCGTGTACACGTGTTTTATCATCTTTAGTATTTTTAATATATATGCATATATTTTGTAGGCTGCTACTAAAGACGTAATCAGTCCACGTCGGTGTAATCCTCGTAAAGTCCCCACTCTTGTTGTTTCTGAAGATTATCCAGATATTTTTGGTTCCCATACGACCGAGGGGTATAACGGCGAGACTCCTGATCATGGTCCAATCCCCAATTTTTCCGGTACGATTTTTATTTTCACTGTCTCTTTATTGCTTTAAGCCTATAAATATTTGATTATGTTTCTTTCACATGCTTCTCATTTCTGTTTGATTATTATTTTCTTCGCTTTCTTAAACTTGCAGAGTTGGGTCCTAACTCTTCTTATCACTTTATATACTTTCCTTCTCGCCCTTTAGAGTCGCAGGTAGTCATCTAACTTCGTTTTTTTTAATATTTTTTTTTGTTATGTTTTTTTTTCACTCGTCGTAGAGCATCCACTTGTCGCAGAGCATTCTCTCGTCGTAGAGGATTCCCTCGTCGTAGAGCATTCCATCGTCTTAGAGCATCCACTCGTCGTATAATATTCCCTCGTCATAGAGCAGTCCTTCGTCGTATATTCCCTCGCCGTAGAACATTCCCTCGTCGTAGAGCATCCACTCATCTTAGAGCATCCACCAATCTTAGGGTATTCATTCATCTTAAGGCTTTTACCAATGGATCATAATCGAAAGTAATACAAGCTTATATTGTGCTAAAAGAAAATTACTTTATTTATGAGATTCAAGTTCTTACATATAAGAGGTCTTTGGACGACTTGTGTTGCAGCTAGCGTTGATCTTTCCTCCTATCAAGTTTCCGTCCCACCACTCCATTTTGTATGTTGTGTGGCCTATATCCTTTTCACTTTGTTCATGGGTGGGCATAACACTTGGTGTTGTCAGAAATTGATTTCCCATTAGCATCAACCTTGCCTTTCCTCATACAATTATGAAACCGCCATCTTAGTGTCTTACACTCCTTAGTTGGGTGTTCCACTTTCCCGGGGAAGAAACAATAGTTCGCATGTCGCTTATCCTGCTCGGTAGGCTTATTCAGTGGTGGTGGTAATTTGATATCATTATTTTGAATCTATTCCTTTACTGCAGTAAGTGCTCCATTTAACACACATGGAAATTCTAGTGGTTCTTCTCTCCGTGTTTGTACTTGAATTGCGTTTGCTGCCTATTGTCATTTTTATTAGATGGGCATCTCCGTCGAGTCCCTTTATCATTTTCATAGGAGGTAATGTAAGGCCACACCTTTGGATCTATGTTGGATTCCTTTGCTATGCTATCATCTCGTGAACCTACCTCCTCTAGTTCAGCAACACTAGTGATGTCTGCGTTTTCAAATATCATTCGTATGTTCTTAGATAATGCTGCAGAGCAGAGTCGCACGAACTCCTTATCTGGGATCTGTGTGTTATACTTCAAGTAATCCATTCGGAAACGCTTGACAAATGATTAAATTTTTCCTCAATTCTTTATTTTTATTTTATATTTTTGTATTAATATTGTTATTTATGTGTTTGTAGGTGTTTTTTAGAGAAATAAACTTTTGTGGAAAAATTGATCAAAACACCCTCAAAATTGATCAAGGCACCCAAAAAGAAATAATAAAGGCACCTGTACTTTGGATAGGGACACCCCCTTCATTTTCAAAATTCAAAAGCAAAAATCTTGGCGGGAAAAAAATATCTTCTCTCAACTGAATATTCTTGCACGTGATTTGGAGAGTATTTTTGGTCCATTTGCAGAGTTAAAACATAGATTATATTCTTGCCATAAAAGCAAGAGTTGTAGACAACTTAAACATATACGAATCAAAACAGAATCTTTCAAAATCACGGGTTTCGCTGTAAAAAGGAATGAAGTTTAATCCCGGGTGCTACTTGGTTAAAAATCTGTTGTAATAAAGGAGATAATATCTCCTTAAAATTGGATATAGCGAGAGAATATTACTGGTTAGTTGTGAGAAGGTAATAACATCACGCAGATTGATTGTTGAGAGGAAGAAAATAATCTCGGAAGATTTTTTCTCAGTAATTTTCGAAGATTTGGGAAGTGTTAATCATTGTACTATAAATAAAAGAAGCTAGGAATTAATTAAGGGGGAGGGGATGGGAGAGGCCAGAGAGGAAGAAATCAAAAATCAGAAAAATCTGCTCGTGATGAAGAAGATAAAGAAATCGTTGCTAAAAGGTTGAAGCTTCTGTGGCCAAAAAGTTGAAGATTCTGCTGCTAAAGCTTTTAACTTTGCAACATTTATCTTGCCTTTGTAAAAGTGAGTCTGTAACGCTTATAAACGTTGCAAACTCGCTGTTTCTATTATTTTCACTCTTTTTCATCATTTGTATACACTTTGAGCCATGAACCATTATTTTGAGCAAGTGATTAATATGAGGAGATAAACCCCTTTGTTGAGGCGACGAAGGAAGCTATTGTTCCAAGAAAAGTGGTATATTTCTATTTTAATTGATTTTTGCAAATTTTTTTTTGATTATTTGCTTTGAGTAAAAATTGATTTAAGGATTTTTATTAAGCAGTTGTGATTTCTTTTGGTAGAGCATGCTTAGCCTAGGGTTTTTGATGTTCTATACTTTCGATTTATAATTGTTACTTTGAAAGTCTACTTTTGTAACATATTAGAATCACTATAAACGTAAAAAATTGCATGAATATTGATTAGATTGAATCACTTTAATTGGTCAATGGAGAAATCTATAACCTTAGTTTTTGTGAATATTACTTTCATCTTTTGTGTATATTTTCTAGTTTAAAAAGTAGTTTATTAAATCTAAAATCAATCTTCACAAGTTCGATAGTTTAAAACCCATTCTTACCACAACTAAAATCCACATCAACTGTTGGCAAATCAAATGTTGAACTTTGGGTCTGGTTAGAGTGAAACCTTTGCTCATGGGAAATATGATTAACCACTTGAGAGCGTCACCTGTTAACGATTTTTTGAATTCTTGTATACACACATCTTCATGCATCATGTACTTATTTAATATTATTATGAGGCGAAGCAGATGTTCCATAGCATTACTTAGATCCGTCAAATAGGTGAAGGTTGAGAGACCTGGCAGGTAATGATATTGGCCTCCTGCATACTTCTCGTGTGATAGGTAACTGGATATTGTGAACACAAGGTTGTGTATCAAGGATATCAACTTCTTCGATGTACTTAACTCTTTACGTCTCTTCGTGGAGAGTCTCTGTGTACTCAGTATACTCACTTCGGAGAGGTGGCTGACGTATGTATGGGGGGTCATGCGGTTGAGTCCCTATTTGGTCTGGTTCTCGTGGGGTTTGTTTGAGTGCATGCAGGATGTGCTCTCCTTGTAGATGTCCTAGTTAGTGATATTCTTCATCCTCTAGATGTGTGTCTTGGTAGTGTAGCCTTCTATCACCTTGACCAACATCACAACTGTTGCTAGCATCCCAACCTCATGTAGGCTAAGTTTTTCCAGAACTCTGAAGTCCACTCTAAATAGAGTTATAGCCAGCCTACATAAGCTTGATGGTTGGATACACCTCCTCCTCCTTCCAGTCTTTACCTTGAGCCTATATTCCCCCAAAAGATCAATGGAGGAAAGTTTAGGCACCAGAAGGAGGTTATAATCCAGCAAGATAACTCAGGACATTCTCCAGTGGAATGATAATGGCTGCCTCAATTTGGTGCATACCCTACTTGAGCAGTTGAATCTTCAGAAGAGCACACCTAACAAAAGAAGGACTTGTGTCTTCAACCTAGCATCTTGCAAGAAGAAGTTGAGTTATGGACAATACACAACCGCCATCAAAGTATTATCCTCCAGTGGAGTGGCTCCTAACACACAAGACACACTTTTAGAGCTCAGGCAGAAATATCCCAGTGCAGCCCCACCTAGCATTCCAGCTGTCCCTGTTGAGGTTGATGCACTCAGGGTGGATAGTAGTGCTGTGTTAAGTGCTATTAAGGGATTCCCCAAAGGTACTTTATGTGTATGGGATGCTCTTAGGGCACAACACTTGATGCACTTTGTGGCCCTGCCTCAGCTGTAGCAGATGAACTGCTCACCTCCATCACAGCAGTAGTCAATCTTTGGTTGGCAGGGAAGTGTCCAGTTGAGTTAGGGGAGTACATTTCTAGTGCCCCGCTTGCTCCCTTGCTCAAATCCGGTGGGGGGATCAGGCCCATAGCTGTAGGGACCATCTGGAGGAGATTATGCTCCAAATTGGCAGCCTCAGCTGTTTGTAAAGACATGGCAGAATATCTTGGGGATTTCCAGCTGGGAGTTGGAGTTCCATATGGCGGGGAAGCAATCCTTCATGATGCCAACAGACTTTTGGAGTTGCAAGATACATTATTCACCAAGTGTATGCTTCTCATAGACTTCAGAAATGCTTTTAACTTGGTCGACATGTCAGCCATGGTAAATGAAGTTAGGGTCATGTGCCCCAGCATCTCAAGGTGGGTTGAGTTATGCTATGCTCAACCCGCCAAGTTATATTTTAATGATTCCACCCTTCAGTCCGCAATAGGGGTTCAGCAAGGTGACCCTTTGGGACCTTTGCTCTTTGCCTTAACCCTTCATCCCCTCATTTCCAAAATTGTCTTAGAATGCAACTTAGATATGCAGGCATGGTATCTGGATGATGGAACCATAGCTGGTGACATCTTGGAGGTGGCTAGGGCTCTCAACATCATTGAGTCTGAAGGTAGCAAGAGAGGGTTATTCCTCAACATCTCCAAAACTGAGGTTTTCTGGCCACAAACTGACCCCAGAAGCTTGGAGGAGGGGACCTTCCCAGCAGACATTGGCAGACCTAAGGTTGGGTTAAAGTTGCTAGGTGGCCCAGTTAGCTTGGACATCAAATTTTGCAGTGACTTTATGCAGTGCAGGGTTGAGAAGGCTCTTCATCTTATGGAGAGCCTGAAGTCCCTACAAGATCCGCAATGTGAGCTTCTCCTCCTTCGTAACTGTGCTGGAGTATCCAAGTTATACTTCACTATAAGGACCACTAAGCCTTAGGCCCTCCAGTCACCTACAGCCCATTATGACCATATTTTACATCAGTTCCTTAGACATCTTTTAACGTGAGATGAGCCTTGGTTTGGTCCTTTACAACAGCGCCTCGCTACCTTACGAATGAAGGACGGTGGGCTTGGTGTTTACACCATGTAGGATACAGCCCATTACTGCTACATGGCCTCCTACACTCAGACACTCCAGCTAAAAACTTGATCCTTGGATCCCTCCAGACAACAGATAGTCATCCTTGTTTCCAGCAGGCATTGTCAAAATTCAACCAAATATGTGGGCTTACTTCTTCTTTAGACATCAAGGCGACATCCCCAAGCCCAATGCGCACATTGGCATCCCACTACTTCGACGTTGTTAAGAAGAGTATCCCCTCCAGGTTCAATATATCTGACCGGGACAACATTTTATGGCAATGCACTAAGATGGACCAAGCTCAAGATTTTCTCAAAGCGATCCCCATATCTGGGCTCAACCAATCAATTGGGCCTCGACAGTTCTGGGCCGTTTTATCCTACAGACTTGGTATTCATTTGTTCGCGGAGAACATTGTATGCTTTTGCTGTGGAAGAGGGATGGATTTTTTTGGTGACCATGCTCTTCACTGCGCCAGCGAGGTGGGGCTTAAGTTCAGGCATGACATGGTCCGAGACGTGGTCGCTGAAATGTGCTTCATGGCAGGTGTGGAAGTGCGGAAAGAGGTGCCTCTAGGCTTCTTAGCTGACGATTAGCATTCCCTACGGCCAGCGGACATCCTTGTATATAATTGGGAGAACAGACGGGATGTATGTTTTGACGTCACCGGAGTGTCCCCTTTCACAGGAGGAGGGAGAGTCGCCTTTTCACCCGGTCAAGCCATCTCGAACGCTATTACCCGGAAACGCTATAAATACCTGGATAAGTGTGAGGCCCACGGATACGGACTTGGTGTGTTGGCCTTCACGACCCTAGGCGAACTAGGAGAGGACACGATAATTTTTGTAAACAGGTTGCAGAACTGTATAGCTAGCTTTGATTACAACCAAAAAATCGACAACTCTCTTTTCTTCAGACTAGGGTTAGCTATCCAAAAGGGAGTGGGAGCCCAGCTTGTGGCTAGGCTTCCTTCTGGTTCAGTGTGAATACCTTTTTTCATCCAATAAAATCTCTTTTTATAATAATAATAATAATAATAGTAATAATGGGTCGTGTAGGAGAGAGAAGCTCCGGAGAGGGTAGAAATGGGGAAGAACAGGGTGATGGAGGGAAATGGGGGAGCTGCGATTCGAGCCGACCATTGTTCTTCCTCCTCAGGTATGATGAAATTCGCATCATCTTATTCTTCTTCTTCTTTTCCGTCAATTAAGAAACCAGCTGTTAGGGTCTCACTTGTATATACTCCGATAGGGTTAGTTTTTAGGGTTCCATTTGATATGAAATTTGTCTGTATAAATTACTTTTTTGTGGCCTTTCTGAGATCCTTTTGTGGTCTCATCCTAGCCAATTCCACCCCTTTTCTCCCTTTTGTTCATTTTTTCACAACATGCCTAGAACTAGGTTCTCTGACACTTCCCAGGATCCAGCAGGAGATGACATAGGGGGCCATCATAATGAGTTCTTTTTCTAATGAACCTTCAAGAATTTCGATGGGTGTAACAATGGAGTGAGGGGGGGGGGGGGGAGGGGCTTGAGTAGAACAAGCTTCTACAGACACCTCCATGACAAACACCTCTCAACTGAGGAGGCCAAATCCATGTGTAGAGATAGGATCAACACTGATGTTGCTGTTTATAATGCCTGGGAGTTTGTCTTGTCTGGATTACAGATGTGCTTGTGCACTCAATGCATGCACATTTACTCCTGGAGAAGACCATGTAGAATGCATGAAGGGAATTTCATCCCCGGGCCCTACAATGGGTTATCAACAGATTTCCTGGTGCATGGCTTAGAAAAACACAAGCTACTATCTCTGAGCCAAGTGATTTAGTGGAACCAGAGGCACCGGCTGGTCTATCCTTGGGTTTTCTCAATCAGGTCCTCCAGAAGAACTGCTAGTTGTTGTCAACATCCCCCCCAATGCAGGCTCAACTTCTCCAGAACCTTAAAGGCTACCCTGGACAAGGTCATTGTTAATCCCTTTGATCTGTTTGTGTGGCTACATCTTCTCCTTCTACCTATATGCACCCTAAGCCTATATGATCCTAAAAACACAATGGAAGAGAGGTCAGAGACAAGAAGAAGGCTCCAATCAAGCAGTATAAATCAGGCTCTGCTTCAGTGGAATGACAATGGATGCCTCAGTATGGGGCACACTCTCCTGGATCAGTCAAAGCAACTTCAAAAGGGCAGGACCAACAAAAAGAAGTCTGGTGGTTCTAACCTTTCTGCTTGCAAGAAGAAGCTAAGTTATGGACAATACACAACTTCTATTAAGGTGTTGGCCTCTAATGGAATTGCTTTCAATTCCCCACCCACCCTATTGGACCTGAGTCAGAAACACCCTAGTGCTCCTCCACTTTCCATCCCTGCAGAACCATTTCAAGATGAAGCCCTTAGTGTAGACAAAAGTGCAGTCCTGAATGCTATTAAAGGATTCCCCAAAGGGACCTTCTGTGGGAGGGATGGTCTCAGGGATCAACATCTCCTTGATGCCCTATGTGGTCCAGCTTCAGCAGTGGCAGATGAACTATTAACTTCTACAACATGGGTGGTTAACTTATGGTTAGCAGGGAAGTGCCTATCTGTGTTAGGGGAGTATATTGCCAGTGCCCCCTTGACACCCTTGCTCGAACCAAATGGAGGGCTAAGGCCTATATAAGTTGGCACAATATGGAGGAGGCTGTGTTCAAAACTTGCTGCCTCTGATGTTTGCAAAGAAATGTCTACATACCTTGGTGACTTTCAGTTTGGTGTGGCGGTCCAATGTGGTGGGGAAGCCATCCTGTACTCTGCCAACAGGCTAATGGAGCTACAAGGTAATTCCCTAAACAAGAGCATGCTCCTTATTGATTTCAGATATGCCTTCAATATGGTTGATAAATCTACCATGATCAAAGAAGTCAAAGATAAGTTCCCAAGCATCTCCAGGTGGGTGGATTTCTGCTATGCCAAACCAGCTAAGCTCTACTACAATGACAACATCCTCAAGTCAGCACAAGGATTCCAACAAGGTGACCCCCTAGGCCCCTTACTTTTTGCTATGACCTTGCACCCTCTCATCAACCGAATATCCTCAGAATACACGTTAGACTTACATACATGGTACCTAGATGATGATACTATTGCTGGTGACACTATGGAGGTTGCCAAAGCCCTGGGCATCATTCAGGCAAAAGGTTGCAGGAGGGGGATGCTTCTTAACATCACCAATACAAAGCTTTTTTTTTCCTAATGTTGACCCCAGAAGCCTGATGGAGGGGATCTTCCCAG
This sequence comes from Papaver californicum, assembly GCA_023531435.1. NCBI lineage: Eukaryota > Viridiplantae > Streptophyta > Magnoliopsida > Ranunculales > Papaveraceae > Papaver > Papaver californicum. Next base: position 11,894 of record JAJJMC010028194.1, read on the forward strand.
CTTACATTAGTAGGCCTGTGCTGGGGGTTAAGTTACTTGGGGGTCCAGTAAGTCTGGACTCAAAGTTTTGTAGTGACTTTGTGCAGGGCAGAGTGGTGAAGACACTCCAGCTCATGGAGACCCTGAAGAAGTTGCAGGACCCACAATCTGAGCTACTCCTCCTGCACGATTATGTTGGTGTCTCCAGACTTTACTTCACAATGAGGACTACCAGGCCTTGGACTCTTCATCTTTCTGCATCCCACTATGATTAGTATCTCTAGCAGTTCCTAAGCACTTGGTCACAAGAGATGGTGCTGGGTTTGGTCCACTCCAGCAGCGCCTGATAACCTTTGCCAATGAAGGATGGTGGTCTGGGTGTTTACACAATGGAGGAGACCAGCCACTATAGTTATCTTGCTTCTTGCGTTCAGACCAAACAGGTGCAGAACACCATCCTCAGAGCTCAGATGACATCAGACACACATCACAGCTACCAGCACGCTCTGTCCAGTTTCATCCAGGTCTGTGGCTTGACTTCTTCTTTGAACATCCAAGTTATTGCCCCAAGCCCAATGCACTCATTGACAGTCCTCTACTTTGATGATGTTAAGGAGAATATATCCAGCAAATGCACCATGTCTGAACGTGACAGTATCCTATGGCAATGCACCAAACTCAATCATGCCCAATACTTCCTCAAAGCAGTTCCCATAGTTGTGCCCAACTAGTCGATTAGGCCTCGGCAGTTCCGGGAAGTGCTTAGATACAGACTTGGTATACCCATGTTCGAAGAGAGCAGCTTATGTCCCAGCTGCGGTAGAGGTATGTACGTCTTCGAAGACCATGCCTTACGCTGTGCCAGCAAAGTGGGCCTAAAGTTCAGGCACTACTTGGTCCGAGATGTGCTTGCGGACACGTGCTTCAGAGCCGGAGTGTCCGCACGCAAAGAAGTCAAATTGGGATTTTTATCAGACGACGAGAATTCCTTACGGCCAGCGGACATCCTTGTATACAGCTGGGAGAACAGTCATGACGTCTGTCTCGATGTTACTGGGGTGTCCCCCTTCACTGGTTGCGGAGAGAACAAATCACACGCCTTGGCAAGCCATTTTGAGCGCCATTACTCACAAACGAAACGAATACCTAGACAAATGTGTCGTTCACGGATATGGCCTCGGTGTGCTAGCCTTGACTACCCTGGGGGAACTTGGCGAGGATAAGGTAGCTTTTGTAAAGAGGTTGCAGAATTGCATTGCTAGTTTCAGTTACAATTATAAAATCTGTAATTCTCTGTTCTTCAGAATATGCATCTCCATTCAAAAAGGGGTGGCTGCCCAGCTTGTAGCTAGGCTTCCTAGCGTCTCTCTGTAAATCACTCTTTTCATCTAATCAAATCCCTTTTATAATAGAAAATAATAATAATAAGATTATTATTATTAATCAAATCTCTTGTGCTTGGGCTTCTTACCATCTCTCTGTAAATCACTCTTTTCATCTAATCAAATACCTTTTATAATAATAATAATAATAATAATAATAATAATAATAATAATAATAATAATAATAATAATAATAATAATAAGAGACGTGATGGCAGATATGTGTTTTAAAGCAGGTGTCTTGGCCCGTAAGGAAGTCAAGATGGGTTTCTTATCGGACAATGCAAGCGCTCTTAGGCCCGCTGATATTCTTGTATACAATTGGGAAGGGGGTCGAGATGTGTGTCACGGGGGTGTCCCCTTTTGCAGGAGGTGAGAGGGTAGCGTTTACGCCTGGGATCGCCATCTCTAACGCTGTCGCGCGTAAATGTATTAAATATTTGGACAAATGCAACGAGCACGGATATGGCCTAGAAGTACTCGCCTTTACGACTTTAGGGGAGTTGGGAGGAGACACGTTCGTCTTCATGATGAGACTGCAGAACTGTATGGCTAGTCATGACTATAACTAAAAAGTAGGTGATTCCCTTTTCTTTAGATTAGGCATTTCTATTCAGAAAGGGGTAGGTGTTCAGCTTGTGGCTTGCTTAGCTCTAGGCCTGCCTTGTGGATTCCATATTTTGCGGCTGTGTCCCTCAAGAATCACTTTTACCGACCTTTTCAGCATATTTGTTATTCAAGCTTAGTTTTCCTCTTAGCATCTGCTTTCTGGTGTATGTGATTCTCCCTGAGACACATCCACTGTTCAACTCAATTTCAATTTACATCTCGTTTATCTTCAGGTCTTTCTTGTGGCTGTCTGTGTGTTCATCTGTTTTTGGTTCCTGCTGTGAGGTTTCTGAGTTCATTCAGAGACACATTTCAGCCTTTGCAACTGCTTTCTGGCGTATGAGATTATCCCTAAGACACACTCACAGTTAACTCAATTTCAGTTTACTTCTGGATTAGCTACATGCCTTTTCTGTGTTTGCCTATCTTTTCATCTGTTTTTAGGTTCCTGTAGTGAGTTTGGTTCCTTCTTACCAGTATGCCTAGAACAAGATTTTGCTCAGATTCTCTTTGTTCAGCTGAGAAAGGGGAGGGAGTTTTGAATGATGCCCTGTTTCACTGTCCTTATAAGCACCTTGGTGGCTACAACAATGGAGTTGGGGGCAGAGGGCTTAGTCGTTCTGGGTTCTATAGGCATTTGCAAGATAAACACCTTCATACCATGGAGGCAGTGGATGTTTGCAGGGAGAGGGTTACCAAGGATTCGACTGTGTTCTGTGCCTAGGAAGCTGTTTTGTCACAGATGCAAATATGGCTCTGCTCGGATTGCATGCATATATATTCCTGGAGACGGCCCTGTAGGCAACACAAAGAGGGCATTATACCCAGCCCCTGCAATGGTACATCAGTAACCTATTTGGTATATGATATCAGCAAACAATTGCCTCCCAACTCAGTGCCCATGGATGACATGGTGCCTGCAGCTTCAGCAGCCTTGGATGTGGACATGCTACACCTTGTATACCAACAGAAACTCCCTACTGTTGCTAGTATTCCATCACACTGCAGGATTCAGTTCTCTAGGGTACTCAAAGCTTCATTATACAGGGTTATTGTCAACCCTTTGGACCTGTCTGTTTGGTTACACCTGTTACTCCTTCCAGTGTGCACTTTAGGTCTGTACACACCCAAGGGAACCACAGAAGAGAGGTCAGGGACCAGAAAGAAATTGCAGATGACTAGTATAAACCAGGATTTACTTCAATGAAGTGATGGCAATGAGTGTTATGGATTGGTGCAGTCCATTTTGGAGCAATCTAAACAACATCAAAGTGGGCCGAACAACATACAGAAGTTGGGTAGTTCCAATCTTGCAGCGTGTAAGAGGAAATTGGGACTAGGCCAGTACACGACTGCTATCATAGTGTTGGCCTCTATTGGTATAGCCCCATGCTCTCAAGATACTCTTGCAGAGCTTACCCATAAACACCCTGCTGCGGCGCTTCCATGCATCCCTATGACCCAATTATGGTTGAGCCTCTTTGTGTAGACAAATCGGCAGTTCTAAGTGCCATCAAGGGGTTTCCCAAAGGAACCTCATGTGGCCGAGATGGCCTCAGAGCCCAATATCTTCTGGTTTCAGTGGACCTGCTGCCGCAGTGGCAGATGACCTCTTGTCTTCTATGATAGGAGTAGTTAACCTGTGGTTAGCTGGTAAATGTCCAGCAGTGCTTGGAGCTTACATTGAGTGCCCCTCTTACCCCTTTGATCAAGCCTGGAGGGGGCATAAGGTCCATCACAGTGGGAACTATCTAGAGGAGGCTTTGCTCTAAATTGGATGCGTAAGTGGTCAGCAAGGAAATGGCCACTTACCTAGGAGATTACCAATTCGGCGTGGGAGTCCAATATGGTGGGGAAGGCATTTTGCATTCAGCAAACAGAATTTTGGAGATGCAAGGTAATTCCACCACCAAGTGCATGCTTTTAATAGACTTCAGCAATGCTTTTAATTTGGTGGACAGAACCACAATCATCAATGAACTCAGGTCCAAGTGCTCTGGTATCTGTAGATGGGTTGAATTTTGTTATGCAAAGCCGACAATGCTTTATTACAATGACAAAGTTCTTTTGTCAGCTCAAGGTGTCCAATAGGGAGACCCTTTGGGCCCTCTACTGTTTGCTTTGACATTACACCCCCTCATTTTAAAAATTGCTTTTAATTGTACCTTGGACATGCATGCTTGGTATTTGGACGATGGTACTATCGTTGGGGAAACTTTAAAGGTGGCTCAAGCTTTACACATTATCCAATCTGAGGGAAGTAGTAGAGGATTATCCCTCAATATTAACAAGACAGAGCTATTATGGCCCAATACAGACCCCAGAAGCTTGGAGAAGGGGGTGTTAACGACCAACATCAGTAGACTAGTAAGAGGAGTGAAGCTCCTAGGTGGTCCTATTAGTCTGGATGCTAACTTTTGCAACGAGATGGTCCAGCATAGGGTGGAGAAAACTCTTCAGTTAATGGAGTCCCGGAAGCTTCTGCAGGATCCACAAAGTGAATTGCTTCTCCTTAGAAATTATGCTGGGGGTGTCTTGTTTATACTTCACTATGAGGACCACAAGCCCCTCTGTCTTGCACCATTCAACTGAGTATTATGACCAGCATTTATGTCAGTTCCTAAGACACTTGGTCACTAATAATGGTGCTGGCTTTGGTACCTACCATATGCGCATAGCTTCTTTGCCTATGAAGGAAGGGGGTTTCTGGGTTTACACTATGAAGGATTCTAGCCATTACTGCTACCTTGCCTCCTGTCTTCAGACAACCCAGGTGCATAACACCATTCTCCATGTGGATAGGGACAATACATGTCATCTCAGCTTCCAGCAAGCCTTGCTTAGCTTCAGTCAGGTCTGTGGGATCCCCCTTCTACTCTCAGTATTAAAGCAACTTCCCCCCGACCCATGCATTCTCTGGCAGTGTTGTACTTTGATATGGTGAAGAAGAGTATCCCCAGCAGTTTCAATCATACTGAATGCGATTGTATTTTTTGGAAATGTATTAGGATGAGCCATGCACAAGACTACCTCAAAGCTATCCCAATCGCTGGGTTACACCAATCTATTGGGCCTCTCCAATTCGGGGCTATACTTTGTTATAGGCTGGGCATTGCTACGTTTGTTGAGGGTAGCTCATGTTCTTTCTGCGGTAGAGATATGGATTCCTTTGGTGATCACGCCCTACATTACGCTAGTAAGAGACATACTGGCGGATATGTGTTTTAAAGATGGTGTCTCGGCCCGTAAGGAAGTCAATCTGGGTTTCTTATCAGAAAATGCAAGCGCTCTTAGGCACGCTGATATACTTGTATACAATTGGGAGGGGGTCGAGACATGTGCTTTGACGTTATAGGGGTGTCCCCTTTTGCAGGAGGCGAGAGGGTTACGTTTACGCCTGGGATTGCCATCTCTAACGCTGTCACGCGCAAACCTAATAAATATTTAGACAAATGCAACGAGCACGGGTACGGCATAGGAGTACTCGCCTTTACAACTTTAGAGGAGTTGGGAGAAGACACGATTGGCTTCATGACGAGACTGCATAATTGCATGGCTAGCCATGATTATAACAAAAAAGTAGGCGATTCCCTTTTCTTTAGATTAGGCATTTCCATTCAGAAAGGGGTAGGTGCTCAGCTTGTGGTTAGGCTCCCTACCAACTCAATGTAAACAATGCTTTTCTCCCTTGAATGAAATTTTTTATAATAATAATAATAATAATAATAATAATAATAATAATAATAATAATAAT
>JAJJMC010028206.1:0-7500 GCA_023531435.1 Papaver californicum
GGCTCCTCGATGGCCTTAACTAAATCTAAGGACTGGTTCGGTATTATCTCGCTATGTGTTAGTAGGATAGATAGAATCAAGATGTATCGAGGAGTCACAAATTAAACCAATGCAATTCCGTCTGCTATAATAGAAAAAAGGGTGCTTCCGAATTGATCTTATCCTTTCTTATTTTAGTTTGTCTTTATTCAGTAATAACTTAATCCTTGAATAAAATACTCGTTGTCTAAGTAGGTATTTCAACCTATTTATTTCGTTCCTATGCTTCTTTCTACGAAAAGTAAAAGTGGGCTTAAAAAAAAGGATTACTTCGTTCCTGATAATTATTTATTTAACCTGTGGATAGGACCATACTCGGGATCGGGATCGTGGGGAAGTACTACTTGATTGTTTCTACCAACTTAAAGCCCCAGTATGATTCCGTTTATGCAGAAATACCTTTTTTGGTAACTTCCATTATCTCCGTTACTAATCCTTTGTGTATCTTGGTGTTCCTAACCGTCCACTCATTTTTGCTCGATCCCCGGTATGGTAATACATACAATATAATAGAATAGTTAAAACAAAACTCCAGCCAGTTGATCTTTTCTACCCGCTTCAAACCGTGATGACTAATCAACCAACCTTGGGGTAATTTCTCTTTTTTTGCTTAGCTCTTGTACATAGGGAATGAGTCTCAACCTTTTTACTGCTAATTTCTAAGCTGTTTTGTTTCACTCATATAACTATCTGGTTTAGGTCATCACCCCGAATGACGAATAAAAAAAAAGAATCTCTATTCACTCCATTCAACTTCTTTCCTAGAAAAAATGAGGTAAAAGTTCATGCCCCAACGAATCACACGTAGAGATATTGATAACACACATGGAGTTAATGGTATTTCATAACTAATCGATTGAGCAGCAGCTCGTAGACCACCCAAAAAAGAATATTTATTATTTGAACCATATCCTGACATAAGAAGTCCAATAGGAGCAATACTTGAAATAGAAATCCATAAAAAAACACCTATACTGAGATCAGCTAAAACAAGACGATATCCAAAAGGAATTACTGAATAACTTAGTAAAATGGATATGACTGCTATAGAGGGTCCGAGACTGAATAAAAAAAAATCTCCTCTAGATGGGAGAAGATCCTCTTTAAAAAGGAGTTTTGTCCCGTCTGCTAGAGCTTGAAGAATTCCCAAAGGACCCGCGTATTCGGGTCCAATACGTTGTTGTACCCCCGCAGATATTTTTCTTTCTAACCACACAATAACTAGTATTCCTATCGTGATTCCCAATACAGGAGTAAAAATAGGGACAAGCAACCATATAAGACCATAGACCCCTTTTAAGGATTCCAATCTGGAAAAAGAATTGATAGCCTGTAATTCTGTCGTATCAATTATCATATTAACGATCAACTTCTCCCATAATGATATCTATACTACCTAGTATCGTCATAATATCAGCCAATTTCATTCTTTTAACTAACTGAGGAAGAATTTGCAAATTGATAAAACCCGGAGGACGAATTTTCCATCTCCAAGGAAAAGCACTATGATCCCCTATCAGAAAAATCCCCAATTCCCCCTTTGGGGCTTCTACTCTCACATAAAGTTCTTGTTTCGACAATTCAAAAGTAGGAGATGTTTTTTTGCTAATAAATCTATAGTCAAAATCATTCCAATCGGAATCCCTTGCTTTATCAAAGCGTCGGGCTTCTAAATTTTCATAGGGCCCTCCCGGAATTCCTTCCAAAGCTTGTTGAATTATTTTTATGGATTCTGTCATTTCACCGATTCGGACTAAGTAACGGGCTAATGAATCCCCTTCTTTTTGCCATTGTACTTCCCAGTCAAACTCGTCGTAACACTCATAATGATCGACTTTACGAAGATCCCATTGTATTCCGGAAGCTCGTAGCATTGGTCCTGATAAACCCCAATTTATTGCCTCCTCTCCACCAACAACGCCTACCCCCTCAACGCGTTCTAAAAAAATTGGATTTTGCGTAATAAGCTTTTGATATTCAGCAATCCCGGTTAAAAAATAATCGCAGAAATCTAAACATTTATCTATCCAGCCATGAGGTAGATCAGCAGCTACTCCTCCGATACGAAAAAAATTATGCATCATTCGCATACCTGTGGCAGCTTCGAATAGATCATATATCAATTCTCTCTCTCTGAAAATATAGAAGAAAGGAGTCTGCGCACCTATATCCGCCATAAAAGGGCCAAGCCATAATAAATGAGAGGCTATACGACTCAGTTCCAACATAATGACTCTGATATAACGGGCTCTTTTAGGAACTTGAATATTTCCCAGCTGTTCTGGTCCATTTACCGTTATTGCCTCGGTAAACATAGTAGCTAAATAATCCCAACGTGTTACATAAGGCAGATATTGGATAATTGTTCGGTTTTCCGCTATTTTTTCCATCCCTCTGTGTAAATAACCCAATATAGGTTCACAGTCAATAACGTCTTCACCATCTAGAGTAATGATGAGTCGAAGAACGCCATGCATCGATGGGTGGTGAGGACCCATATTGACTATCATGAGGTCTTTTCTTGTAGCTGATACAGTCATATTTTTTCCCCGATTCATTATTCCATGAATTGCTGAAAACGAAACAAAGTTCATAAAAATTCAAGATCTAATAAATCAAATAATTCAAACGAAATCTGAAAATTAACTTAACTAGTCTTTGGCTCCCGAATATCCAACCGACCAATTAATTCTTTATAACGTATTCTATTTTTTTTTACAAATAAGCCAGCAACCGTTGCCGTTTTCCCAGAGTTTTCCCTAGACCTCTCTGAGATAAAAAGTCTTTTTTGTGCTATTCCAAATGGAAAGTGAGTCTGCGCAGTTTATTGGTGAAACTGAATACTTGGAATTCAACGGACCCCTTAGTTTTATTCTTTTTCTTCTTGCGAAATAACCGAGATGAATGCTTTTTTTCTCATAAAAAGAGCGCTTCTCCCTTTTTTCTTTTAGACAAAAATGGAGTTTATCGATCAGTAAAAATAATACCGGTTTTTGAATCTAGTTCAGGTATACACAAATTTTTTTATATACTACCTTTTCCTTTCAAATTGAATGAATTAATCCAATTTGCAATTTCATTCGGATATAGATACAAAAGGGTGGTCGAGTTCTTCAACTCCCCCACAAAAAAAGAAAGGGAAAAATTGATCCGAAGAAGATTTTTAGGTCATTGAATAAAGTATCCTATACGGGAAACCAGAATAGAAATTAATATAACACAAACGTGCGGGTACATTTGTTTGCCTTCATATATCATGCCATATCTGGCACGTTATAGATAGGAAGGAGATTTACCATCAATTAATGGTAAATCGTGGATACATAGATATCCTTGACATACTGAAACGACTTCCATTACTGGTATCAAACCAATAGCGATTCATACAAGCTAAATCCTCTAATCGATAATTTGGCCAAAGAATAAATTTCAATTTCAGAAATTTATTTCTATCTCTATCGAAATTCTTTGGATCTTTATCAAGATGCTTGCTCTCCTCCAAAAAAGTGCCGCAGTTCCTTATGTTGTTCTTATTGTAAAATGTTTTCTTTCTATCCAAAACATTTATTTTTTCTGAGTTTAAACAAATTCGAATTCTCAATTCTCTACGACATCTAGGAGCTAAAATATTTTCAGGAACAACAAAAGCATAATTTTTTTCATCTCTCTTTTCAAGCACCCTTTCATGTCTATGTCTTTTAATGGATTCATCAAAAGAATTCTTATAACCGTTTTCTTTTTGTTGGTTTTTTATATTAGTTTGGTGATTACTCTTATGGACCAGTGAAATAACTATGGTTTGATACATAATAAATAGTCCATCCCCTTGTATAGACAGGCGAACAGGTTCAATAATCAATACTCCTTTGTTTATCAATTCTGTAAGATTTAGATCTTTTTGAATCAGCAATATATCCAGACGCATTTCTCCTCTTTGAATAGAGGATATCGCTATTTGCTTTGGATTGTTCAGTCTAAGCAGGAGACAATATATCTGGATACTATTGATTATTCTTTGATCCAAAGAACCATGCCATCTCAGTTGAAAAAGAAAATATCTTTTCAGGAAGAAATCAAGTTCCGCTTCTGTGGTGCTCTTCCATTTATTTTGATTTCTACTCTTTTTCATGTATGAGTCACTATAATCCTCTTTAACCTCTTTTTGTTGGTTTGATAGATCTGATCCAAGATCTTCTTGGGCTGATTCTTCTTTTTCTTCTTTATTTTTATTTTCTAATTCAAGATCTTTTTTTTTTTTCTTTTCACTAGTGTTTTTATTTCCATTAAAATGGAAAAGAAGTGATTTTGTTGGTATAATCCACGGTTTAATCCTATATGCATCATATAGCCCCAACAATTCTGGGAAGAACCAAAGTTGCAGATTTGATATGGGGCGGTTTAGTATTTCTTCATTCATTCCCATCCAATCAAAAAAAACAAATTTTCCACTTGATAGTTTTATTTGTTTATCAATCGCAAGATACGAAAGATCCTTCGTATCAATTTGATTAATGATTGAATAATAGTTAGTTCCTGTTTTAGTATTTTTATTCATGCGGGTCTCAGTATCCATATTAGCCCAAGCCTCAATATCGATCTTCTTTATAAGACAAAAAGAAATGATTCTCCAATCAAAATATTTTCTATCTGGATTTTTATCCGTATCAACAATACAATCTTCTCCTAGATAATGACTCATATATATGCCTGCCGGCATAGAAAAAATTGGGGGTTTATTTGTGTTGTAGTTATAGGGAATTTTGAGGCTTCCCTTTACTTGTAATGGTGCTAGAGAAATATATGAATCCTTACCTTCTCTATAATTGATATATTTCTGTGATAACAGATCATATCCATACTGTTTTTTAAAACTTTTGGTTTTACTCGATAATGAATCCATCACATAAGCATTTTTCTTCTTATAATGACATAAATTTTTTTGTTCATATGAATCCAATTTTGTTGATGCCTTGTTTGAAATTGTATGACTTTGATTGACTCCATTTCGTTGTTTTTGCAGAACTAATTGAGACGATGTAATCTTCGATAAATTATATTTATAGTTATAATGACCGTTTAACCAATTTTTCCACCCATTCGTTTCAAAATTGCTAAGTTTTTTATGTCTTGATTCAGAATAAAGTATTCCTTGTGTTCCAAAAAAATGCTTTATTCTATCCTTAAGAAAAAAAGACGTTCCATTATATTGAAGTACAGATCTCATGTGATATTTGTTAATCACTTGGGTTTGTGATAATTTGTAAAATACATATGCCTGTGACAAATCAACTGGGGCACAAAAATGATGTAAATTCTTATTACTTATATTAGAAAGTGCCCTCTTTTTAGTCGAAATAACAGGAATTCTTTTTTTTTTTTTTCTTCCACTCCTTCTTTCTTTATTTCATCGTTGTAACTTTTTTTATCAATCTCCCCTTTTTTTAAGTCTAGGGAAAATTTTGCATTGATCCTGGGAATATTAATGAGATATAGAAGGGTGTCCATATATATCTTTTCAATCAAAAAATTAAAAAAAGAGTGTCGTTTACGTATTAATCTAGCACTTCTTCTTTGGAATATCTGCCAAAAATTTTTTGGCGCTTCTAATCTTTTATCGTTACAACTTGTATCGTTAGGATTAATATTTCTATCTGGAATTAGAAATTTTTTTTTCTTGTCATTTATTATTTTTTCCATTTGATTCTTAATTGTACTTGTCCTATCAGCCAGATCCTCCATTTTTTTTTCTGTTAGTGAATAATTTGTCCAATACATTGATCTAATTCGACTGGACGATTCATGAACTATCTTATTTTCTTTGAGAGAAATTTTTTTATTTTCACTCGATTCATATACTTTTTTCAATCCAACTAATAGAATTGGATTTACTTTGCCAAGCTCTTTTATTCTTTTTTTTAGAAAGAAATCCTTTTTATGAGTCCAGCTTTCTTTTTCTTTTGAGTCCTTTAGAAACCCTTTTGTTTTTTCTTGTAAAACTCTTAAACCTCGAAAACTTTGTGTTTTTTTTTTTCTTATTTTGTTTTCTAGTTCTTTAAAAATGGGTTTTAAAAACGAAGGTCGTCTTCGAGGAGAACCAAAAGGAAATTCAGTTTCCATCCCCCAGACTGTCAAAAAGCAAGAATTTTCCTTTGTTCCCCTTGGATTTCTATGATGGGATCGTTGCTTAGAGCTGTTCCAAGGTTTCGGATAGAAAGGGTATAGGATCTTTATCTGAATACCCTCTGTTAACCAATTTTTTGGAAATTCCATTTCGGATAATTGAACACCATTATAGGTGCATTTAACATGCATTTCTCTACCCCACTCCCTCCAATCCTCGTTCCACTCCGGGGGTTGAAATAATAAGATACGGCTGATGTTTTTAGCTATTATCAATGAAGGCAATCCAATATATTTTCTAAAAATTGAGTGGGCTATTAACAAGCAACCCCTTATTGATTGACCAAATAGAACAGTATCCCAGCTTTCCGCCACTGCTAGCCGGTCATTTTCTTCCCCTTTCTTCTTCCTTTTTTGATCCTTTTCCTTTGCTTCTTCCTCAAAACTTGAATTTTGGAATTCCGTACTTTTTATCATCCAATTCTTAAAAAGAAGATTCCAAATTCTGGAGGTATCAGCGGAAAAAAAAACCTTTTTGTAGATTCTGTCCAAAAAAAGGGGGGAATGGATATTTGTTTGAAACGGTTCCCAAATAACTGTTTTACGTCTTTGAGCGCGCATAGATCCTTTGATTATATCTCGACGAAAATCCGATTCTTGCGAATAACGTAGGACAAAAACTTCTTCTACTTCATCATTAGTATTCGTTGTACTATTTGTACGTTCGGTATCTGTAAAAATTACTACATGGTTGGCCTTTCTTGACCTAATTTCATGATCCTCCGCCGTTTCTTCTTCAATTTCTCCGTCTTGTTGCTCCAAACTGGTAATCAATTTGTATGACCGTTGAGGAACCTCTTTACGTATTTCTTTTATTCCAATGGATTCTTTTATAATTCTTTGATTATTTCTATCAGGTGTAACCGCATCAAATAAAAATTTCGTTCCATTTTCTGAATTAAGTTTTCCTTCTTCTGGAAGGAAGGATTTTCCCTCCAATTTTTCCTTTTTTTCTTCCAATTCTTGGTAGTTTGTGGGAAATATATTATGAAATTTATTTATCCAAATCCAACCTTCGGCCGAGAAAGCCTCATTCATATTCAAACTTGAGTTGAAATACTTTTTTTTTTTTTCGCTTCCGCGGCGGGTTCCATTCAAAAAAGGATCATACCCTTCAGGCAGGCATTCTTGTTCAGTTTCATCATTGCATAATCTAATCCTTTTTTCAAGTACATCCAGTTTCAGAGACCCTCTTTCTAGAGCATCAATTCTATTGAAAAATGCGTTGTTTATGTTCTTCTTTTTTTTTTCATTGGTATAAACCCAATGATTATACAATTC
>JAJJMC010028206.1:24198-31698 GCA_023531435.1 Papaver californicum
TCTTTTCCAATGGATTTACATGTTTCATTAATGGAAATTTTTTGATGTAGTGAGTAATAGGCTCTGGTTGTTCGCCGTTCAACAATTCTTTTTTAGGCAGTTCATACCATTCATACGTAGTGTTTTGATCTAAGATTTCAATTCTTCTATCTTTCAGCAGTAGCATATTGTTCCATGTAGCTAAGGTCAAAAATATGGAAGAAACAAGTCTTTCCACGACTCTACCACCCGGTCAATTCTGTTCCACTTAATCCCTCTTTCATGGCCACATATCTTTCCGGCTAAGGAATGGGAAATCTTTCTCCTCTTCTCTTACATGAATCAAATGTTTCATTTCATCCGGGAAAAGCCACCTCTTTCTCAACAATTTCTTTGTCATTTGATCCAATAGCGTTCCATTAGATAGGAACAGATTTGATAAATACTGATAACTCTCGGATGGAGTATTAGAACGGAAAGATCCATTAGAGAATAAACTATTGGTTCTAAGCCATCTCTGGCGATGAATCAACAATTCGAAGTGCTTTTCTTGCGTATTCTTGATGAACCAGCGTTTATATATAGATGTAGGAGGCTTTGTTTGGGAAGTAAGAAGCCCCTTTGACATCTCTTGATCTGCAAAGAATTCTCGACGTGAAAACACAGAGATAAAGGGCTGATCTTTGAATAGGAAAAAGAATGGATCTGCAGGGTCCCAAATGTATTGGCTTATTCGAAAAAAACCTTGTTCTTTGGAGGATCTATCTCGTGTCTGGTACTGCATGGTTCCACTCTGCAAGAACTCCGAATCATTCTCTTGAAGCTCAGCCTCTTTATGATAAATGATACGCTTGCCCCGAAATGACCTGGCCCAATAGGGAAATCCCAATTCATTGGACCTTTCGATACAATCAAATAGATTGCCACAAGGGCGCCATATTCTAGGAGCCCAAACTATGTGATTGAATAAATCCTCCTCTATCTGTTCCGGGTCGAGGGCTCCTTCTTCAAACTCCGACTCGTTTTTTTCATATAGAAATCTCTGATCAACAAAAGAACAAGATCCATTTTGCATCATATCTAAGGGATTTCTTGGTTCGGACCGAAGAAGCAATGTCACTCGATCATTATCAAACTGACTGCAATCTTTTTCTGTCCGTGAGGATCCCACCAGAGCGCCTTCTACTTCTAATAGGCCATGAACTAGATCAGAATCATTCTCAACGAATCCATAAGAAGTGATCCCATTTTTTTCATCGGGTCCGGGTAGAGACCAAAGATCTTGAGCGACCGATCCGGCAGAACAACTCAAAAGATAAAGAAGTATCGTTAATTTCTTCATGCTCGTTCCAAGCTCGAAGTACCATTTGTACAAAAAAGAATCCCCTTCCTTACATGATTTCTTCTTCATATAGATAGATATAGGATCTATGGGGCAATTACTTAGAAGTATATTTTGTGCCACAGCCCTTCCTATCTGATAGAAAAGGATCCCATGATCCTGAACCGATCTTACCTGGGATCGCAAATCCCAAGTTTGTCTATGAAGAGCGGATCTAATTGTATTAGTGTCTAGAATGGATTTCTTCTGTGTAATACTAATGGATAGGGCCTCATTGGTAAGTGCTACAAGATCTCGTGCATTGGAGCCCATGGTTATGGCCCCGAATCCATTAGTATGGAACATTTTCTTTTCCAAGTGAAATCCCCTAGTATATGAAAGAGTGAAAAAGTGCTTTCGTTGTTGTGGAATAAGAAGCCTCCGTATCTTAATGCATGTATTTAATTTATTCGGAGCTATTAGAGCGGGATCTACTTTTTGGGGAATATGAGTCGAAGCAATAACAAGGAGATTTCTAGTGGAGCATCTTTCACAATCCCTGGAGAGATAGTTCACTAATAGACCGAGGGATAAGTAATTCGACTCATTCACATACAGATCATGAATGTTTGGAATCCATATTATGCAAGGAGACATTGCTTTTGCTAATTCGAATTGAAGGGTGATATCAAATCGGTCTTTTTTCGGCGTCATATACATAGTTAGCGCATTCGTCATAGTTAGCAGCTCTGTATCAAGGTCATCATCGATATCGTCACTAGCATCAATCTCGATATTGTCACTACCATCAATATCATCAATAAGATAACCTTTAGGCTTGTCATCCAGGAACTTGTTCGGAAATACCGTAATGAAAGGAACATAAGAGTTTGTCGCTAGGTATTTGACCAAATAGGATCGTCCAGTTCCTATAGAACCTATCACTAAAATACCCCTAGACGGGGATAGGGCTAAGCGGAGCGAAAAGGGTTTTCCATGAGATGGGAAATGAAAACTATTAGCCCCACACGAGGTTTGTGAATAAGTGATTGTCTGATAATGAGCAAGGAATATCCGTCTTTCTGCTAAACAGGATCTATTGAACTCATAATTCATTAGATCTTTTTTATGAATGTCAACTAAGTATCGTAAGTAAATTGATCCCGGTTGTTCAACCATTTGATAACCAGAGTCATTCTTTGATAAATGATCACTATGAGTCAGACTCAATAGAATTTGATCAATCCTTTTTTTTGTCGTTAAGGTGGAGAACTGAACCAAGAATTCTCTTTCTTCATCATCAATCGAATCACTGTTCGCGACCCAGGATTCTATTTTATCATCAATCCAATCAACGTTCACGTTTTTTCTTTTTCTTATCAATGAATAGATCTCTTTACTTGTACGACTTAGATATCTCGTATTTCTCGAAAAAGTGATTCGATTGATGGGATTTGGTATGATACTTATGATATCGATGAGATTGATATTCAAATATTTCTTCTTAGAACGTATTGATTTGACCCCATAAGTGGGACCACCACCCAATAGCATGTTGCCACCAGAAGCAGAACCCCGTATTTCTTCTAGAGAATCTCCTAATTGTTCCAGAGCAACTAGAAAGAGATTCTTTAACCAGAAAGAGTTCAGTTCAGATGTAGGATACCTATCCAGAAGTTTTCGCAACTCAATCATGTATGATGGAATCATCAAAGATTTGATCTTTTCGAACTCTGTCTGTAACTCACTAGAGGCCCGGGAAACAAAGAGAAGATGTGTACGAACGAGATATCCAGCAACAAGAAGAAGGAAAAGGATTGAATAGAGGAACTCCCGAGCATTTGGTGATCTCAGATGTATCCATATCAATGGAACGGGTGACTCATTATTTCGATGAATCATTTCTTCGGACAGAAGAAGATTATGTAAACACTTACTCGAAATCTCACTTATCGGATTCCATTGTGGAAGAATCGCCCACAATTTTTTCTGAGGAATTGGCCATGATGTATCTGATCCATGCATAATATCATGAAAAACGGATACAAATTTTTGACTGCTACTTAGTATCGGCAATAGGTCTGAAAAAGTATCTAAAAGGGTGAAATTTAGATATTTGCACCCTGCCGAAGTAAGGAACCATGGCATATATGTTTGTAACAGATTCCATTTTGAGAGATTTGAAAAAGCACTATCTCGTTGAAGGGTTCTATACATCTGCCATTTCTCAACGCATTTCTTTAGACAAAGACTCTGTTTTTTCCTCTTTTCGGATGGTAAATATTTCTCAGAACATGGAGTGTGAATCAAACCCATGTTTGAATTGAAATTGAGATACTGATGCAAGTTCTTCCCTTCTGAATCAGAGAGATTCATATCTGAAAGAGGTTGACAATAAGTTCTTTCAAAATTGACTATTTGTCCCTCTGTTAGAGGTGTTCCAGAAATGTCTGGGATCGAGTAAATAGCTCTACGAACGAATGGATCGGATCGAATTGGAAAATGGAAAGATTTGTACAAGTTATACCTTTCGTCACCACTTTGTGGAAAATCGTTAGGTATGAATATGTTAGATACCTGTGACTCGATTGATGAAATAGTATCTCTCTCCAAAAAAACATGTTTTTTTGGACCGACGCACAAAGAAAAAATGTTGTTGCGAATGAACAAGATATTGAGGAATTGTCCATACGTAAGATCATAATTATTGATACGGGCCTTTTCCACATAAAAAGGGAATCTTTTGTTACAATCGAACCAGAAGTGATGTGGATTATTCAAGAATCGAAGTCGATTTGCTTTATAAAAAGAAGAGATCAATGAACTTCTATGAAATGGTTTCACGGGATTCAGCCAATTGTCTCGATCGTGGGATATCATTGAGAAATAGGAATCGGTGTTATCAAAGTCTTTCCTGCGATTATTTCTAGTATGAAATGAGTCAATCATCCACTTTGGTATCTTATTGAATAAAAACGGTGATATTGTTCCTCCATTGATCAAGAATTTCGATTTTTGGGAAGTATCACGATTATCCAATAAGAAGGGTTTCAATTTATTCAAATGAACGATTTGAACACCTATTGATTCTAACAACTGATTGCAGAGTTGATCATTCGGCCCTTTCAATTCATAGATGTGGATCTCGGACCTATGAATGGGGATATTCCCGATACTCACAAAGAAAAAAGGAAGTGACTTAGACAAAAAGAGAAGTGACTTGGACAAAAAGAGAAGTGACTTGGACAAATCTTGTTTGTCGATAACCTCGGACCAATCAATCGAATATTGATTAATACGTAATCGACCGAACACTACTTGAAAACGGCTCTTCTGCTCAGAAACGAAATGTTCCAAATGTTCCTGGAAATTATTGCTCCCGTTGGGCCATTTGTATCTATATGCATTAGGATCCCGATTCATGGATCTCTCGGTTCGAGAAATAAGAGGATCGAACCATTTCTTCTGACTCTTTTTCAAATTCGATAAATGTTGGTTGATCGTATATTTCATTATAGTTCTATGATTCAGAGTATCATTTCCTATTTGATCCCTTTGAATTCCATAAAAGAATCGATTCGATACATTTCTTATGTACCCATAGGTGCTATATTGGATTTGAATCAGATTTCGGATCAATCTATATTGATTGACTGCCTCCATTATGTTGTTGCTAGCAAATACCACTCTTTTTGGTTTTGGATCTTCCAAGTCATTCCCGCAGGAGATCCGGACCGATTTTTTTCTGATCCTTCGATAAAAAGATTCATTCTCTTCATAAAAAATAGGAGGTAGAACCAAGAAAGATTTCTTTTTCGATTCATCCCTGGAGTTGAATACCTCATTCAATAATTTTTTTTTATCCAACCCGTAGGAATCAATAGAAAAGGAAAATCCCTTATGATACACCAGATCCGGCTCGGTTATTGATAGAGTGAATAGATCTGCCATTTCTTGAAATCTCTCTTCTGATTCAAAATCGCGGTGTAACGTGTACCCCCCCCTGTTTCGGTCATGGAATAGATGAAAGAAAGAAAAAAATGGATTTTGGTTCAAGAATGAAATCTTATTGGAACTGGCCATATCCGGTTCATCCTTCGGAACCATATCACATCCCGGATCTGATGAAATAGGATGAATTGAGACGGTATTTTGTAAATACGTAATTATCTTGAATATATCAACCATTTCTTTATTTTCCGATCGTCTGGAAGGGACAAAAGAAACATCTTGTTCTTTCTTCAACAATTTATGATCTCTAGTGGACCTCTCAGTAGGATTCGAACCCAGATGAAGTTCTGACCATCTGTCAGAGAAAAAGGAACGAATTGATTTTGTAGAATTCCCAAGAATTGCTTCGATTTCTTCCGGAAGCAGATGATTATTCATCTGCTTCTCACGTTCCGTGAATAGCCGGGACATTGAGGAATATCCAGAAAGGCATTTCGGGAATCGGTCTGATTTTCTCTCTGTTCGTTCCGTTTGAAGAAAGGAAGGATCCCAAAGAATCGATCTTTCTTTTAGTTGTTGAATCTCTCTTTGATTGATCAATGTGTGATATTCCGAATCCTCATTACTAATCGAATCGAAAGGGTCTCTGGATTGATCAGAAGATCCTTTCAATTGGCTAGAATTCGTTACTTGAACGAAAATAGATCTTGTGGAATCATATTGAATATTTGACGATACATTCCGTACCTTGCTAAAAAACCGATCCTTGCTTACCAACCACACATTGTCTAACCAAATCCAACTCTCTCTCGATACGTTCCTCAAAAAATCCGACTCGTGCAGATTCTTCCCCCAACTAACGAAGATATCTTGGCGGAATTGCCACATATGAAATTGAGCACAATTTTGCAAAGAAATACCCCACTTGTTTCTCGAGAAGAGATGGGAAACATGTTCAATCTCATTTGATTGAATAGTTGACTCAGCTCCTTGTTGTTTGAAGAAACCCTCCACTTCAATTGGTCTTTTTTCACGAAAAGCAGACATGAGATAACAAATCCAGTGTTTCACTAAGATTTCGAATAGCTGGCCCGAATTCAAGTTGATTATGTTTCGCTTCTTCCTCAGAGAAAGACGATCAAACAATTCCCAATCATGGTCCTTGCGGATCGGATCATCCGTATAGGATACAAAAAGAAACTCCAGATATTTGATATCTTTCTCTTTAAATGAGATCTCAATTCCAGCTACGGTTTCCTTAGATATCTTACAACTAGAATTCCACCTTTTTCCGATCCGGTTCCTCCACCACCGCGAACCCCAGTTAGAGTCAGGCATGATACACTTTTTCGTTATTGGGAGAACCCAAGTACTCTCTTTCGGATCCATGAAACAACTCTCAGAGATCTTTTTCCCTTTTGGAAGATAGAGGAGCGAAACAATCAACCTATTAATATTGGAAGACCAAAAAGATTCTTCCGATGTATCATTTCTGGGTCCAATGGAATTCATAGGTATAGGAAGAAGCCCCATCAAATAGAGATTTTTTCTTTCGACCATATTTCGATTGTTAATACGATATATAAGGACCGCTACTACAAGCAGTACTACACCTTTGATCGTGAAATATCGATTGCTTGTTGAACCCTGTGAATCGCGTGAAAGGAGGATACTCCAAATTCGGGGGTCAAAGAGTTTCATAAAACGTTCTTGGTGGAAAAAAATGTGAGTGAAAGATCCCACTGAATCGAATTTGGTCCATGAATCTAAGAAATAGTGAGAATTCTTGATCTCTCTCAATATCTCTCTCAATTCGAAGATCCAGGATTTGAATTGATGTCGTTTCATTGATTCCTGTTTCATTGATTCCTCCTAAAGATTTCATGTCAATTGGAATTTGGTTATTCACGATGTACGATGATCCCTGTTAAGCATCCATGGCTGAATGGTTAAAGCGCCCAACTCATAATTGGCAAATTCGTAGGTTCAATTCCTGCTGGATGCACGCCAATGGGAACGTTCAATAAGTCTATTGGAATTGGCTCTGTATCAATGGAATCTCATCATCCATACATAACGAATTGGTATGGTATATTCATACCATAACATATGAACAGTAAGAACTAGAATTCTTATCAATACTGGAACTCATAGGGAAGAAAATGGATTTATGGATGGAATCAAATATGCAGTATTTACAGACAAAAGTATTCGGTTATTGGGGAACAATCAATATACTTCTAATGTCG
>JAJJMC010028216.1:0-10593 GCA_023531435.1 Papaver californicum
TGTTTGGCACAGAGATGATTTTATAAAATCAATACAAAGATGTTTGGGTGTTACCCGATTTCAACTTTAAATTGATATGTGAGAATATGATTGGTTGTTTAGTCGAAAAGATTTTTTGGCCTAAACAATTTGGCGCTAGAAACATGGACGATTAAAGGATTTATCCTACCTGATGAAGGAAAAAAGGTTTTAATTTCAAAAATAAGTATGTTTATTTGACATGAAAAATGTTTGAAAAGATAGTTAAGAATAGGAAACGAAGGATTTTATGAATTAGGAAAAAATCAGATTTGTAATGGAAAGAATTCACAGTTAAAGCAATAAATAGGATCTCTTATGATTTTGATGTATAAGAGTTCATTTGACTGATTTTCTGAGATATTTTTAGATATCAAGCAAGGAAAGCAATCAGCAAGGCGAAGAATAGTTAAGAAACAACAGGATCTGAAAATTATGACTCAAGACGCTAATTCTGGGAACCAAAATGGTAATGAAGACTGGGAGAATAGACAGGAGGAAGGAAGAGAACCAGGACAACAGCAAAGTAACGAGGGAAATACCCCAAATCAAGAATTAACACCAAATACAGTGGTTCAGAATTACTCTTCAGATCATGGGAGTTCTCAAAGAAGAATGCAGCAAATACAGGATTTATTAGAAGAAATAAATGAAATGAGAGAGGAGCAAAAAGCAAGTAACCATCGAATTGAATTACTTGCAACCGAAAATCAAGTTTTAAAAGATGTAATTCAGAGAAAGCAAAGACCAGCTGTGACAAAAATACGGAATCAGAAGGTAATGTCAAGTAGACAAATATCGAGAAGTGAACACCGGAATCCAGATCAAAGAATGGTCCTATTAGGATCGACATCTCGAGTAAGAAGGCAACAAGAAAAAGAGATTTTACGAACCCAATGGGAAACATGCTTGGAAACGATGGAACAAATGAAAGAAGAAATTAAAGGATTAAAAAATAAAGAGGGGGGAAGAATAGAAGAGGTATTGAAAGAAGCAAAGCGAACTCCGTTAGCACAACATTTAACATGTGTATCATTACCAAGAGAATATAATATACCAATATTCGAATGTTACGATGGTACCAAGGATCCAACGTCACACTTAAAGTATTATAATCGAGTGATGACCCGGTGGGACGATCATGAAGCAATCATGTGCAGATGTTTTCCATCTAGTTTAACAGGGACGGCATTGTTGTGGTACGACAGATTACCGGAAAATTCCATCCATAATTATGCACAGTTGGTGAGGAAGTTTCTTGAAGCATACATGTATAATAAACCAGTTGATTTAGGGGAGGACAAACTTTATTCATTGACATCTTGGCCAAAAGAATCGATCCGATCATATACAGCCAGATGGCATGCGATATGTCAAGCAATAGGTGAATTAGACCCAATAACAGCTATAAACCATTACAAATGGGGGATTGCTGATCGGAAAAGCCAGCTTTTTGTTGAGATTCACCGAAATAACCCAAAAACTGAAGGCCAGTTAAGAGAAATAATAGAAACATGTGCGAGGCTCCAAGACATACAAGAGCAAGGATCGAGAATCAATCCAAGAAGTCAAGGAAATACAAGGAGAACAAATTCAGTTGAGGAATCACCTGATCAGAAAAGGAAATTTCTTCCGAAATTCGAATCAAGAGAATTAAAGCACCCTCGACAAGGATATGGTAAAAATTTCGCTCAGCAATTTCGAGAAAGAACGTTCACCAAGCTTAACATTTCATATTTCAGATTATTTAACATTTTGAAGAATCGGCCAAATTTTCAATGGCCAATAACAAAGGGAAATCAACCAGAGTTTACGCAACATTCAAAAGACTATTGTGAGTATCATAGCTATAAAGGGCATACAACAAACAACTGTAGAAATTTTATAGCCTTAGTACAAAGGATGGTCGATGCTGGAGAGTTAAAGGAATTTGTTCAGAAAATTGAACCAATAAAGAAACATGATGAAAGCAAGGCAATACGCATTCCATATAATGAGCAAACAATTAATACGATATCATATGCGGAAAAAGATAATACGGATTTAAATGTAGCAATCAATAAAAAACTGTGCAAGAGAATTCGGAACCATGAAGTCTTTAAAGTTCAAGGAAGACAAACAGAATTATGGGAAGATTGGATGGCGTGTCCCTTGACATTTTCTGCACAAGAAGTAAACCAAGAAATTGAGATGCATAATGACCCTCTTGTGTTAACATTATTGATATCAGGATGGAATGTGAAGAAAATACTTTTGGATGGGGGCAGTTCGTTAAATGTGATGTTCTATAATATATTTTGTAAAATGGGTTTTAAAGAAGATCAGCTGATCCTATCACGATACATCATTTACGGGTTTAATGGAATATCTTCCAAGCCAAAGGGAGACATTGATCTTGAAGTTTCATCTGGACCGATCAATATTTTGACAAGGTTTAGTGTTGTGGATGCACCATCACCATATAATGCTATAATTGGAAGACGATGGGTTCACCAATTGAAAGGAGTGGTATCAACATATCACCAATATTTGCGATTTCCAACACCGCAAGGAGAGATGGAGATAAAGGGTGATCAAGAAGATGCTAAGTTTTGTATAATGACAGAAACAAGAATGAATGAGGAACATGAGCATCTACAACATAAAAGAAAAAAAGAACGAAGAGTTAAAGCAAAGGAGGAAGAAATAAGTCAATATTTAGAAAAGCATGCAAAAAATAAAACGGTAAATGAAAAAGGAGAGAGCAGTCAGAGTCAAGAAAATCAGGTAGTCCAACATCATAAAGGGACGATGTAGCAATTAAAGGGAACCCCAACTCCAATTGGGATTCCAAAACCAGTCTTCGCCCCAGTAGAAGAAACAAAAGTCATAAATATTGGCACTACAGAATTGCCCAAACAGGTGCGAATTGGGATGTTAATAAAATCAGATCTGGAACAACAGTTAGTTAAATTGCTTTGTGAATTTGTAGATGTATTCGCTTGGAGAATGGAAGATATGCCGGGGATCGATCCCAACATCGTACAACATGAATTAAAAATACGTCCTGATGCAATTCCTTTTCGCCAACGGATACGAAAGGTCGCACCAGAATACCATGAACCAGTGGAAAAAGAATTAACTAAACTTTTAAGTGCAAGATTCATTCGGGAAGTACGATACCCCACATGGATTTCTAATATGGTGATTGTCCCGAAAAAGAACGGTGGAGTAAGAATTTGTATAGATTTTACTAATCTAAACAAAGCGTGTCCAAAAGATAGTTATCCGCTCCCGAACATCGACCAATTAGTAGATGCCGTTGAAGGACATGAGATGTTATCATTTATGGATGGACAATCTGGATACAATCAGATAGCATTAGCAGAAGCAGATCAGGAACACACATCGTTCTTTACTCCACGGGGATTGTATTGTTACACCAGAATGCCATTTGGGTTACGGAATGCAGGAGCAACATATCAACGTTTAGTGGACGCGATATTCAAACCATGGATTGGAAAAACTTTGGAAGTTTATGTGGATGATATGCTAGTAAAAATTAAATTATCGGATGATCATTTACAGAACTTGGCTGAAATTTTTGGTGCATTACGAAAATATAAAATGAAAACAAATCCAGAGAAATGTATTTTTGGTGTTACTTCAGGGCGATTTTTGGGATATTTGGTTACAAAAGATGGAATACAAGTTGATCCGGCGAAAATACAAGCAATAACAGATATGCCATCACCAAACAGTATAAAAAGTGTACAGAAGTTAAATGGGTGTTTGGCTGCATTGAGTAGATTCATTGCGAGATCATCAGAACGATGCAAGCCCTTTTTCGATGTACTTAAGAAGAAAAATAAATTTGAATGGAACGATCGTTGTGAACAAGCATTTCAAAGTATAAAATTACATCTCGCCACGATGCCAGCATTGCAGAAACCAGAGCCAGAAGAAATATTAACTTTATACATAGCGGCAACAGAAAATGCAATCAGTGGGGTAATGGTACGAACAAATGAAAAGATTGAAAAACCAATATACTACATCAGCAAGACTCTGAATTCAGCAGAAAGAAATTATACCAGGATTGAACAACTAATTTTGTCAGTAGTATTTGCTACTCAGAAGTTACGCACTTATTTTCTTACTCATTACGTTCGTATATTAACAAAAGCACCATTGGAGTCAGTTTTAAAGAATACAGGAAAAGTAGGAAGAATAGCAAAATGGAATGCTCAGCTGGAACAATACAACATTATTTATGAAATACAAACTGCGCAGAAATCTCAAATTCTAGCTGATTTTCTGGCAGATTTTCCAATTGAGGAGGAATATGAAATTCAAGGACTGCCAGGGTGTGAAGAAGAAGAGCCATTGGATATTTTGGATTCAAATAGTTCACGACGATGGGAAGTTTTTGTTGATGGGTCGCGAAATAAAGAAGGAACAGGAATAGGCATCGTGATTACAGCACCAAGGGGAGAACGTGTGGTACATTCATTTCGTCTTGAGTTCGAAGAGCATACAAATAACATAGTAGAATATGAAGCAGTGGTCCATGCTCTCAAACTCATTATTGAACTAGGAATAAGTGATGTTAGACTCACAAGTGACTCGCAGCTGGTAATTAGACAGATTGAGCTAAAATATCAAACGATTGATGAAGATTTGGAAAGATATAAAAACCTTGTACAAAATTTAACAAATCGTATTCCAAATATTGTTTTTCGACATTTGTCCCGAGAAAAGAATCGACATGTCGACGCACTTGCATATGTTTCATCTATGATAAATGATCCAACCATTAAAGCAGTAAAAATTGGGAGAATATATGAACCATCCATAAGAGCACAAACATTAAACAGTATAGAAGAAGATAGTGCGATGGAAGAAATTGATGACCCAGCAATACGGAGTACCCCACTTACATCGCAACAAGAAGATGACCAACCAAACGAACCAGATTGGAGGCTCCCGATACATCAATATTTGCAAAATAAAGTGTTACCAACAGATTCTAAAGAAGCAAGGAAAATTCAACTCAAGTCAAACAGTTACCAACTTCGAGATGGAATCCTTTATCGAAATTCTTTCCTTGGACCGTTATTTCGATGTTTATCTCAAAAAGAAGGATTGCGAATTCTTAAAGAAATACATTATGGAGATGCAGGAAATCACAGCGGAAGACGATCGTTAGCAATAAAAGCCAAAATGCAAGGCTATTACTGGATTTCTATGCTAAAAGATTCGGAAAAAATGGTTCGAAGGTGCGAAGAGTGTCAACGATTTGGTAAGAAAATCAAAGCACCAGCTACAGAATTAAATTCAATACTTAGTCCATGGCCATTTGCAAAATGGGGAGTTGATCTAGTTGGACCATTAGTTGAAGGAACAAAGAAAAGAAAATATTTAATTGTGGCTACCGATTATTTCACCAAGTGGGTAGAAGCGAAAGCATTAGCACGAATCAGAGACACTGATGTTTTTACATTTCTATTCGAGAATATCATTTGTAGGTTTGGGATTCCCGCAGCAATAGTTTCTGATAATGGAAGACAATTCCAAGGAAAGAATATCGATATGTTATTTGAAACATATAATATTCAAAAGCATAAATCTACACCTTTCTACCCCCAAAGCAATGGGCAAGCAGAATCCACAAATAAAACAATCGCAACAAACTTGAAGAAAACATTGGACGGATATTATAAAAAGTGGTGCGAACAGTTACATAATACATTATGGGCATATAGAACCACAAGAAAAACTTCAACTGGAGAATCACCTTATCTTCTCACTTATGGAACGGAAGCAGTAATACCAACAGAGGTTATTTTACCTACAACCAGAACAGAAGCATGGGAGAAAAATCTTAATTCAGATCTTATGTTACAAAAATTGGATGACTTGGAAGAAAAAAGAGAGGTAGCACTCCAGAAGATGGAAAATTATCAAAGGGGATTAGCTCGAGAATACCATAAACGTGTAAAATCACGAAACTTTGTCCAAGGCCAATATGTCCTACGACAAATAACGGAATACCAAAGAGATAAAAATGCAGGAAAATTTGCACCAACATGGGATGGTCCATACATAATTCAAGCGTCAGCAGGACAAGGATCGTACTATCTCCAGAATATGCAAGGAGAAGTTTTACAGCATCCATGGAATGCACAATACTTAAAGCTTTACTATCCGTGAATAACAACGCGATGTTAACACAAAAGGCAGGTACATAGCCAACTAATTCAGTAATTACTTTTATAATTTAATCACTCCAGGAACATCATATTCTGGATTGCGTTGCGATTGACGACACAATCATATACAAAAGGTAAACATCCTTAAAGAATTTCACTAACAACGAAATTCTTATAAAGAAGGAGTTCCTTATTATTGGTTTATCAATTTTCAGAGTACAGTTCGGGACCAACCCTGTATCTTACCCCTGGCTCGGGTTTGTTTCGTATGTGTGGGATCTCGAACAACATGATTTGAGGTAAAAAGTACTTCAATTCATGGTACTCGGAAAGTTATATGATAGCCAAAAAGATTACTTAATCAAATTCTCTTGTGCAGGGAACAACTTTGGAAAAACGTATCAAAAGGTTACAAAAGAAAATTCCTACAAGAACAGACAGAGTACAAGATGGTGAAGCAAACAACAGACGAAATTATAAAGAACATAATCAAGCATCGGGAAGACTGGGTCGCGATGGTGGAGGGGGAACTACAGGCACAGAAGCACGTTTACTGAGCACTGAAGGATCGGATTGTGCACGATCTAAAGCAGTGTTGAAGGATTTCGCAATTTTTGCTTTAGCATCCTGCCGAACCCAATGAACAAAGTCGCGCCCAAAGTTGACTTCTTTTTGAAGCTCTTCGATCGTTTGTTGATCTTTTTCTATTTGAGCAACAAAGCTTGATTTTTGATCTTTTTCTTTATTCAATTCTGTAGTTAATGATACAATTTCTTGTTCACGAGCTGCAATCTTGGAAAGCTCAACAGACAATTGAGCTTGTAAACTCCGAACTTTTGTTGCACCAAGAGACACCTTGTTTTCAGAAGTCCTTAACTCTTCAGTGATGTTTTTCACTGTATCATTCATTGTGTTGAGTTCAGTTTCTGCTTGAGTTGCTCGATCTCTAACTTCATTAAGTTTTCTCTCCAGTTCTGAAAATACAAGAAAATATTAGATAAATTTTATGGTATAATAAACCAAAAGATCAGGTATACCAAAAAAGTACCTCTAATAACAGATTTAAACTCTATTTCTTTCAGAGTAAGCAATTTTACAACTTCTTGGTATTTTGACTCAGCTTTATTACGCCTCCAAGTGGCTAAATCAAAACTATTGTTCAATTGAGTTAGTTTTTCTCTAACCACATTCATCTCTTTGTAGATTTCCTTTGCATGATTATTCAATTGTACCATTCTACGATCGTACCTAAATAGGGTTTCCGAGTTTTCCACTGGACCTAGGATAAAATTTAAATTCTTCATATAGATTAATAAAATAGAATAATAAGTAAAGAGGAATGTAAAATAAACCTTGATTTTGATTCTGAAGAACTTCGATAGTTTGAAGTTGTTCTTGTTGTTGCTGATGTTGTTGTTGAAGCTGTTGGAATTGTTGAAGTTGTTGTTGGAGAAGATTATTTTGTTGTTTCAACTCATCATTCGCTTGTTGTAGTGTATCATTTCTTCCCTTCATTTTTACTGACTTGCTCTTAAACAGTAACCCCAACATGGTGGCTCGAGCCTTATAAAATTTATAACCGCTAAATAAGCAATCATTACCATACTGGAGTTGATCCAAAGCTTGCTGTGGAAGTGAATATGATGAACTCTTAGCAACAGCTAAAACTTCAGTAAAGGAAGAAGGAGGATTCACAGGAAATGTTTGCTCAAGAATATCGTTCTTAGACCACGCATCCTGAGCTTCATCTATGGGGATCGCACCAAGAGAATCACGGATTCGAGACATGAAACAAGAATCAGACTTAACAATGTCAGGATTGGATTAAATATTTAGAAGCCCCCGAGAAAGAAACCACTTGTAAGCCTCTTCTTCATCACCGATTAAATTAAGACCTTCATCAGTTCTGACACTGGCAATTTGGTCAGAAAGAGATTGCAGAATGACAGGATCGGCACTTGGTGTTTCAGCATCGACCGCAACAGCAACAGGAGAAGATCGAACCAAAGTCTCAGTAGGTACGATCGGTTCTGAAGAAACTCCAGTAGTACCCTCGACTTCGGTAGGGATCGAAACATTAGGAGCGATCGTACCAGAAGGAGGAAAAGTTTCTTTTTCAGAACGATCAATATCATTCGATTCTTCAACAAGAGTGACATTGGTTCCAACATTCACATTTTCTACGTCACCGGTCGGATTTACATCAGCATTATTCTTTTCCAACGAATTTTTTTCGTCAACATGAGTTACTTCATTCACTACATCAACAATATCTTCATCAATAACAACATCGTCTCCCTCTTCTTGAGGAAAACCAGAAAAAACTCCTAACGTACCATTATCAGGTACGGGAGTATCAAGCACAAAATCAAAAGGCAATGGAGAAATAATATTATAAAAATCGGTTGAAGTACCAGAAGGAGGTACAACAATAGGATCGAACTGATCTGATACCCCAGTTTCAGCTGGGATCGAAGAAACGGGAATAACATCAATAGGATCGGACTGATCCAATGGTAAAGCAATAACAGAACTTCCTTCTCCACTGTTTAAATTTGAAGTTATCCCTCCTATAACCTCAGTGGAAAGCACAAGAGTTCTGGACTTTTTCTGCTTTTTCTCTGCTGCAAGGATTAATTTCCGTTTTCCCTTACCTTCAACTATGGGCTCGACCCTTTGTCTACCCTCGATAATTTGAACACCGCGATCAGATGACGGAAGATGAACTCCGATATCCAAAGAAGGATCGACCTGAAACCAAAAAGGTTCAAACATTATAAGAAGATACTAAAGATCGATACAATAAAAGAATGGAATTTGAAATGAAAAATTCGAACCTTGTATTCAAATCTATAATCATCAAAGTTTAATCTCCATGGACAATAACTCGGGAAACAGTTTCGAAGATGTTGAATTTCATTATGGGGGATGTCACCATATACCCAAGGACCTTCAATCAAAATAGGGGTACGATACCATCTGTAATCGTGTTCCCGACGGATTCTTTCATTTGAAGGAAAATCGACTTTGGTATATGGAGCTATCTTAATTCTAGGGTCGTCAACCTCTCGAAGTAAGGGAAATCCTTGGGAGCATTTGCGAACTGGACTAACACTCCATTTTACAAAAATTTTAATAGTAATACCATCACCATAAGTATTCTGGAAATTCTCAGGTGTATAGTAAGCACGTTCAGAAGGATCGGGAGTATAGCAGGTAAGACGGGTGCGACCCTCACTACGAAGAATACATTCATCGAGAATTCGCCACCAATTACCATTATATTTTGTGATGGATCGAGGTTGAGTATGAGGAGCTCTATTGCGAGTAGCAAGAACTATAAATTGGAGAGGATTTTTTGTGTCATACAAAGGGAGACGAAGACCAGCTTCTAAGGCACCAGCAGAAATTAACAATCTGTGATGGCTATAATGAAAATTTCTCATAGAATCATATGTCAACATGTCGGAAGTATCATCAAAGAAAGAAACCTTAAATCCTTGAAGATTATGTGTCCTCTTAAATTCTTCGATGTCCATAGATCGAAAACTATAAGAAGACAACGCCCGTTTACTTTTAGGGGCAGGATTAGGAATGTCAAGGGTAGAATTACGTACGGTGCGGGGTGCAGCAGGGGTAGGAATACCAGGAGATGAATCACGACGAGAGACGGCGTATCTCAAAGCAGTAGACCTACTTGATCTTCTGCTCTCACCTTGGTCACCAGAAGCATTAGACTTTCTATGAGGCATGATGTAAAATCTGAAGGAAAAGAGGCATAAGAGAGAGAAATTTAGCACAGAAAGAAATTATCTAGAAATCAATTATAACCATCATTTCAATCATGAAAAGAGAACATAAGTCAAGAAGAAATTACTTACATGAAGAAAAGAAGTGAACAAAAGTCAGGTCAAAGTAAAGAAGGAATCAACTGATAAGAAAAGAACTCCTGAGTAGTGGGGGAATTTGAAAAGTTTAAGGAAGACAAAGTGCAATAACTATGAGAAAACAGTAAAAAGTTGCAGGGTATTTAAAGAAGAGAATTAATACCGCCATAAAATGGGTAAAGATTTGATTCTATCGAAAAAAGTGTAACTGACACAATCATATGTATAGAAACAATAAATGCAGAGCCGGAAAAATCAGTAACGTGCTAATACAATTAATACCAGCGGAAAACTCGGATAACGTGCGAGAAAAAGACTGAAAAAAGTTAAGTTCTTCTCCATTTTTCAAAATCTTGGATCAACCGCTAGATGATTTTGTAAAAAAGAGAAGAAGGGGGCAAATTGTTAGAAGCATGACACGTGGAAGAAGATCGAGATAGGAAGCAACTAAAAAAGAGCGAGAACCACACAATCAATATTAAAAATATCAAATATCG
>JAJJMC010028225.1:0-11595 GCA_023531435.1 Papaver californicum
TAGTGTCTAAATTACACCTTAATTTCTAGTAAGTTAGTATTCGATTCTGTGTCTATTACGTGTTTTTATGCTTTTGTAGGTACATTAGAAGAATAAAGATTTGTGGAAAAATTGGCTCAAAAAGTGTTCAAAGCACCCGGGAAAATGGATCAAGGCACCCACACTTTGGATTGGGGCACCCTTGGATCGGGCTGAGCTGGATCGGGTCAACCCAGCGAGCCAGCGGGTCAACCCAGCGAGCCAGCGAGTCAACCCAGCGAGCCAGCGAGTTAACCCAGGATCGGCCGATCCAACTCATCGGGAAAGTCCTGTTTCAAACAGGAATGGATTTGGTTGCGATTTTTGGGTTGTTTTCGGCAATTGAAGATGACCCATTGCAATTAGAGTTGGAAGAAATCGAAAGACATCAAGAAATCCCGTGAAATCAGCTCGAGAAACCCATTTCTGGCCGGAATCAGGACTCGGTTCCTGTTTGGATTGGGATTGAAGAATTGGAGTGATTCGAGAGAGTTCTATTAGGTTTAGAACTCTCTCTAGGGTTTGTGAAGTCTATAAATACCAAAAGAATCGAAGAAAAAGAGAGACAGAAGCCTAGGGAGCGATTCAGAAGAAATCCGGTGAAGTTCCGGTGCCGCCGGTGACCTGCTGGTGCTCCGGCCGGCTTGTTCTTCATCCACCATCACCGAAGAAGACGACTCAGTAACATTTATAAGTGTTGCTGTTCCACTGTTGCAGCTCTGCTCCTGTTGCGTTAAGTTTTGAACGTTCTGTTGCTTAAAGCTCTTTGTAACAGCTGAACCCTGTTCTGTGACACTTATATACGTATCTGTTCAGCTGTTGCACTATTCTTAAACCTTGTAATCAATATTTTGAGCAATGAAATCAACTTTTGAGCAAGTTTTCTTCAACATGGGGTAAGTTTATTTACTGGGATGATGGATAAGGTATTTTTCTCAATTTTATGTGATTTAATTATTTTCTAATAATTATTTATAATTCTTTTATTATTATTTGCATGGATTTAAATTAGAAAAAAATGGTTTTTATTAAATAGTTGTGTTCTCTTTTGATGGGTCATGCTTAGTTAATTACTCTTGATGTCTCATGCTTAGGATTTACAATTATTCTTTTAGGAAACATATTTTTGGCAAACTTGAATTAAATTGTTAAAAGAATTACATGATTAATCACATAGATTGTTAGAATTACCTGATTCCTGATTCCTGGTATTTTCCATATTTTCTAAAAATCATCTCTAGTGTATTTTCCTGATTTTTATTAGTTTAGATTAAGTCCAATATTTTCTAAAATCATTACCTTCACAAGTTCGAGAATCGAACCTCTTTTTACCACTATATAAAATCACATCAATAATATATTGGTTTTTCTATCTTTTCATTAGTCCGTACCATCACTGCACTGATTGCATCTTCTGTTGCCGATATATACAAAGTTAACATCTCTTCTGGTTCCGGCTTCTGTAATGCTGGCAATGTAGCTAGATGCTTCTTTATGCTTTGGAATGCTTGTTCACATTGGTCGTTCCATTCAAATTTATTTTTCTTCTTGAGTATTTCAAAGAAAGGTTTGCACCGTTCTGATGATCTGGCAATAAATCTGTTTAAGGCATCCAGACATCCATTTAATTTCTGTACACTTTTAATACTGCTGGGTGATGGCATATCTGTTATTGCTTGGATCTTAGCTGGATCAACTTCTATACCATTTTTTGTAACCAAATAACCTAAGAAACGCCACGATGAAACACCAAAAGTGCATTTCTCCGGGTTAATCTTCATCTTGTACTTTCGTAACACACCAAAGATTTCAGCAAGGTCTTGTAGATGGTTAATTGATAATTTGCTTTTTACCAACATATCGTCGACATAAACTTCTTATATTTGCCCGATCCATGGTTTGAAAATTGCATCAACTAAACGCTGATATGTTGCTCCCACGTTCCTTAACCCAAACGGCATCCTGGTATAGAAATATAATCCCCGGGGAGTAAAGAATGTTGTGTGCTCTTGATCTGCTTCAGCAAGTGCAATTTGATTATATCCCGACTGACCATCCATAAAAGATAGTGCTTCATGGCCTTCTACATCATCCACCAATTGATCAATATTAGGAAGTGGATAACTATCTTTTGGGCAAGCTTTGTTTAAATTAGTAAAGTCTATGCAAATTCTTACTCCGCTATTTTTCTTCGGAACGATCACCATGTTAGAAATCCATGTTGGATACCGCACTTCTCGAATGAATCCTGTACTTAGAAGCTTTGCTAATTCCTTTTCAACTGGATCGTGATACTCCGATGCAACCTTGCGTATCCGTTGACGAAATGGTATAGCATCGGGTCGTATTCGTAATTCATGTTGTACAATGTTCGGATCTATCCCGGGCATATCCTCCATTTTCCATACAAATATATCCACAAAATCACAGAATAATTTGATTAAACTTTGCTCCACATCTTCTTTCATCAAAGTTCCAATCTGTACTTTCTTAGGCCATTCTAAAGTTCCAATGTTTACAATTTTAGTTTCTTCTACAGAAGTGAAAATTGGTTTTGGATTCCTGGTTGGGCTTGGAGTTTCTTTTAATTGCTATGAGGGTCCTTCGAGCTGCTGACTTGTTGAATTTTCTTGACTCTTGCTGCTTTCTCCTGACTCATTTGCTGGCTTTTGTTCAATGTTCCTTTTCAGGTATTGATTAATTTCATTTTCCTTTACTTCGGTCCTATGGTTTTTCTTCTTTTCTCGCTGTTGTTGTTCCTGCTCTTCATGCATTCTTACTTCCGCCATTATACAAAACTTAGCATCATCTTGATCCCCCTTGATCTCCATTTCGCCTTGTGGTGTTGGAAATCGCAAATATTGGTGGTAAGTGGAAATTACACCTTTTAACTGGTGTATCCAGCGTCTCCCTATTATTGCATTGTACGGAGATGGAGCATCTACTACACTGAACCTCGTTAGAATGTTAATTGGTCCAACTGATACTTGCAGGTCTATATCTCCTTCGGGTCTCGAGGTCATTCCATTGAATCCATAAATCACATACCGGGATGGGAGTAATTGATCTTTTGTGAACGCCATTTTGCAAAATGCGCTATGAAATAAAACGTTCAAGGAGCTTCCCCCGTCCATAAGAAATTTCCTAACGTTCCATCCTGACATTGGTAACGTGAGGACTAATGGATCATTGTGCATCTCAATTTCTTGATTTACTTCCCGTGCTGAGAAAGTTAAAGGGAATGCCATCCAGTCTTCCCAGGCTTCCGTTATTCTTCCCGATACCTTAAAAATTTCATGATTTTGAATCCTTTTACATAACTTTTTATTGATTGCAGCATTCACATCAGTATCTCTTTTTTCTGAGTATGATATTACATTAATGGTGCGTTCATTATACGGAATATGCACTACTTTGCCTTTGTCGGATCTAGCTACTGGTTAGGTCCTCTGAATATATTCTTTTAACTCTCCTGCATCTATCATTTTTTGTACCATCATGATAAAATTCCTACAGTTTTCTGTTGCATGACCTTTATAACAATGGTACTCACAATAATCTTTTGATCGTTGCGTAAACTCAGGCTGATTGCCTTTTGATGATGGCCATTGAAAATCTGGTTTAACCTTTATGATATCAAATAATTCGGTATATGAGATATTGAGCTTTGTAAACACTCTTTCTTGAAATCGTTGCACAAATGTTTTATTATCCCCTTGCCGTGGGCGCTTTGATTCCTTTGATTCTGATTTGTGAGGAAATTTCTTTTTCTGCTCTATTGATATGTCAACTGAATTTGCCCTTTTCATGCTTTCCTGATTTCGTGAATTGCTTCTTGGACCTTGTTCCTGGACATCTTGCAACCTTGCACATATTTCTATTATTTCTCTGAGCTGTCCCTCGGTCTTGGGATTATTACGATGAATTTCAATAAAAAGCTGACATCTCCGGTCAGCGATTCCCCACTTGTAATGATTTATTGCAGTACTTGAGTCAACATCTCCAATCGCTTGACATACCGTATGCCATCGGGTGGTATAAGATCGTATCGTTTCTTCTGGCCATGATGTAAGGGAATATAATCTATTTATTCCCGAATCAACGGGTTTGTTGTACATATATGCTTCAAGAAATTTCCTCACTAATTGTGAATAACACTCGATGGAACTCTCAGGCAATCTATCATACCGCAGTAATGCTGAACCTGTTAAACTTGAAGGGAAACATCGGCACATAATTGCTTCATGTCCATCCCATCGTGACATCACTCGATTGTAATATTTTAAATGTGAGGTTGGATCCTTTGTACCATCGTAGCACTCAAATACAGGAATGCTATACTCTCTTGGCAATGGAACATTTGTCAATCGTTGAGCCAGCGGTGTACGCTTGGCCTCTCTTAACACTTCTTCTATTCTTCCCCCTTTTTTATTTTTCAGTCCTTTTATTTCTTCTTTCATTTGTTCCATTGCTTCGACACACTTTTGCCATTGTGTACGTTGAATTTCTTGATTTTCTCTCTGTCTCCTGGCTCGTGATGATGATCCTACTAACACCATCCTCTGATCCTGATTTTCTCTTTCATTTTTAGGTGCACGTCTTTCAGAAATTGTTTCTGGACTTCGTGATCTTGTTGCAGCCTGCCTCTGTTCATGTCGAATTGCATTTTTTAAAACTTGATTTTCTCTGGTTAATAATTCAATTCTATCCTGATTGATCCTATGTTCTCTCCTTATTTCATTCATTTCTCGTATCAGATTCTGAAGATAATTGACATTATTTCCTGGGTTCTCATGATGTGACAGCTGATTTTGTGATAAGGCATTTGGTGTTAGCTCTTGGATAGGTGAATGATTTCCCACATTACTCTGTTGTTGTTCTGGATCACTCTCAACTTCTCTTTGTCTGGAACTTTGCCTATCATTACAGTCTTGATTCGCAGAGCCTGCTTCTTGAGACATTTCTCTTCTAAATCTGCTGATCGGTTTCCTTCTCCTCTTGATTTCTAATAACCTTTCATAAGTTAGCCAGATAATTTTTCAATCAAATTATTAAAGAGGAAAATGACAGAAACTAGTTTTATCATTTTTTATAAATATGTTTTTCAATCAAATATTTAAACAGACCCATTTAAACTTAAAAATCTTTTTCTTTCCAAAGAGATGCCATCTCCATTTTTTCAAATTCAGTAAAGATAAATATGTGACAATAGAAAAATTCATTTTTCAAGAACAGGTAGGATAAATCCTTTAACCCAGTCCCTGTTTCTAGCGCCAAATTGTTTATGATTTCTCGTTGACATTAACAACCAATGATTTAAAGATTGTACAATCAACATAAGATTTTAACAAATGAGCTGATACATAGATTCATCTTTAAGAATAATGATTTGATAAACATATTGGCAATCCAATCATTTACAGATCATAAATTTGATCAAAACTACAATTCCAAATACATTTTCTATTGAAAGCCAGAAATTTTATCATGAATGTCCTATCTTTTGGATTTAATCATTCACAGTACATACCTAATAACCTTTTTCCTTCTGTTCTTCTTAATCTTCCTTCCTCTTTTTCTCT
Source organism: Papaver californicum (assembly GCA_023531435.1). Classification (NCBI taxonomy): domain Eukaryota; kingdom Viridiplantae; phylum Streptophyta; class Magnoliopsida; order Ranunculales; family Papaveraceae; genus Papaver; species Papaver californicum. The sequence continues at coordinate 5,601 of JAJJMC010028225.1, forward strand.
CTTCAATTTTCCGACCCCTTCTTCGTTGAATGCTCTTTTCTATTATAGATTTAGTAGTGGGTCCCTCTTGTCCCGATACCCTCTATCGTTCTCCTTATTATATTAGGATCGGGATATTTATAAGATTGTCAGGTCATGCTTTCTCTTTGGTGCGCTATCTTGCATGGTTTACACGTGCTCTTCGTTCCTTAAGAATCAACTTTGTCCCGATCTTACGTGTAAAAGTAATTATTGCCTTACTTTCCCGCTCCATGCTCATCATTGTTCTTTCTTTCCCGTTCCATATGCATTTAATGCTGTCTGTTTCGATCAGTGTGATGTTACTTTCCCGATCTTACGTGTTGATCATGCAGAGATTTGCTCAGTCTTTCACATCTGTCTCGTTTCGATACTTTAATATGGCTTTGATTGTGTGCTTCTCATCCTTCTTAATTCCATTGTTTCTTTCTTAATCGTCTTACACGTGTCGCTCTTATTTTATTTCCCAACAATCCAAGCTATGAAAGTATCTAGTACTATCATCACCTTCTTTGAAATATTGAGCTTTTGATCTTTCTAACCACTTCCTAATATTATCTAAGCTTTTTTGTTTCAGTTGGGCCCCCCATTGAACTCTATTATTGAAATCCTCTTGTGAAAGTGATCTTTGTTCTTCCAAAAAGTTTAGGTTGTCTATATTTGCTGTAAGTTTCTAATTTTTCTCATTTATCTTGCCATATGTAGCTCCGCACCATCTCATGATAAAAAAAATTAGATTTTATAATTTCTTTGACAAAATATAACTAGGTGTTCCATGATACATCATTGAATCCCGCCATAATTTTAAATTTGAAATAAAAGAAGGTTAGATAACCAGTAAGTTTCAATTTTGAAAGGAGATTCCTTCCTATCTAACTTACACGTAGTTAGTAAAATTGCAGAGTGATCATATAATGTTCTTGAAAGAAGAGTTTGAGTTATGTCAGGGAAATTACCTCCAAATTGTGTTAAGCTATTTTTCAACTATTTGAGTTTCAACTATTTGATCATCAATTTCTCAAGGACCAAACAACTGGTTCTTTGACATAATTATTTGAGATACGTCAACTATTTGAGTTTCAACTACTTCTTTTTCAAATAGTTGAAAGAAGAATTTGAGTTGTGTCAGGGAAATGACAGTTGAAACACCTCAATCAATAGGATTATGTTAAGTTACTTCTTTTATAGTATTTTTACTATCAAAATATAAAAGCATTCACCGGGGTTGTAATGTTATAAAAAAAAATGGTATATTTAATATTTAAAAATAATGTTTTTATGTTTCTATAAGGTGGGAAATAGTATCTTATATTCAAGTAGAGTTTACTTCAGATGCAGTTTAAAATACTATCAGTACAACGTTGTTTAAAACTGAGCACAAACTAAGGCAGTGTTTTATAACGAGCGGAGAAAGGTTTCAAGATTATCACATGATGTTTAAACCAACGTCCATATATCTGGGATAGGCTGAAACACCGCACCGTATTTAAAACTACGCCTAGTAAAATATGAAAAATGCTAAACTACAATGGTATATATACCATTTATGATATTTATAGTTGTATACCATTTCTATTGCCACCCGAATATCGCATATACACCGTATTAAGTTACACATATGGATGTTCTAAGCGGATTGTATTTCATTTTCTTTTTAAATTTTTTGATTTTTTTTAACAATACAAAATCAAAAATTCTAGACGCACCATTTATCTAGTGGACTTAAATCGAATACTCACAAATGCGCCCCAAAAACTATCCCCCTCCAAATTCCTAGGTGGTGGGGTCTATTTTTTTTTTCCTTTTTTTTTTTCTTTTTTCAGATGAGTGATTGGTTTTAAATTTGCTTAATAGGCAGTTCGCTTACAAGGACTGACATAAAATTTATACCAACATTTTGTTTTGATTATTTGTTTTCTTGTAGTTCTATTTTTCTTTTCTAGGCAATAATGCATTATGAATCCTCGTATTAAAAAAATCATTAAAAACAACAAATTAGAAACGCAAGCAACCAAAAAATAATCACCACCCACTGTCGAGCATGAATTACTACTATCGTAGAGATTGACAACAATCAATCGCAAGTACTTATAGGAAGTGAGATATTTATGGGAGTCCATCGATCTATAACAGATATGGTAAGAGTCTGGTTCACTACATCGTTTGGAGATTAAAATTTAAATAAAATAAAATATTTTTTTCGTTTCTAAAAAAATGTTACTATTATTTTTTTATTTTAGCCTAAAAATAGGTCAATTTAAAAAAATAATAATAACTAATGGAGGTAATATTTTGTAAAAATATCGTATAGGCTAACCAAAAATCATCAAATTAATAGTTAGTGACTTCTGGAGTCCATCTCCTGACCCTTTTGCAAAGGAAGTTAAAGATAAACATCCGATCCTTTTACAAAATTTCTAATCCCTAATCTATGGGGTAAGATATTATTTATCATTTTTATAGAGGTGTTTTAGTAAAAATTAAATTGTTAAACTAGTCTTTGATCATTCTACTACCCTTTTACATTAAATATATGTTCTACTACCCAGACTCTAGTTAGATTATAAACTTACGACCCTTATATAAAATATTTCAAACCAAATCCAGTATCCAAATATTGCATAATTGGTAGAGGCACGATACCCCCGACCCTGGTTGGTGTTTTGTTCAAAAATTCAAACACTTAGAGTTTGAGCCAAGACAGTTGAGTCGGTCAACTATCTTTGACCAGGGTGGTTGCCCCTATCAAATTTTGATCAAAAATACTATGTTTTTTATTTTCTTCACATTGACACATAAAAAAATAAAAATAAAAATCTATGCCATTTGAAAATATCTAATAGTTGTTCCCGTGTACGAGTTCGTACGATTGAAATCTCACATCTTATTTAGAACTCAAATAGAAGTTACAAAACGCAAAAGATCGATACGAAGCTATTGAGTGATCGATCATATAACTATATTATATCGACAAATAAAAGCTCTACCAATGGAAGTATCACCCGTACAAGTTTTGTAGCGAGCCCCCTGATTAACTTTTGACCAAATATTTTAACTTCATTCTATTCTCATTAACACAAAAAATAATAATTTTCTAAACCATTTGAATGTACCCGATAGTCGTTCGTGACTACAAGTTCATATAATTCAAATCTCACGGCATTTTATTTGAAAATAGAAGAGAAGTTACAATTATAAAATAGAAAAACAAAACATCAATATAATTTTTTTAAATTTTAAACTATTATTGATGGAAAGGATCTTTTAACATGATTAGAATCATATTATCTTAATATTTCAATATTATTTTTTTAATAAAATTCACACGAAAATAAATTTGAAACTATTTTTTATTAAGTATTTTCTTGTAAGCCTCTACATTCCTACAAAAAATGAACGTATTATGAGATGTATAAATCCACCACCTACCACTTTAAAAATTAGTTGTTAAAGATTAGTGGTTGAAATTAAACTTTTTGGACGAAGAAGTTTCATATCTCTGAATTGACGCAGTTTTAGTAGGAATATATAGTTCTATAAGAAGAATGCATAATAAAAATATTAGCTTTAAATTTATTTATGTTTGGATTTTATTAAAAAAATGATGTCAAAATATTAAGATAACATCATTCTAATCATATCAACGGATCATTTCCCATTATTGATTGATACAACTATAATGTTTCGGCGAATACAAGTTCTACTAATGGAAATATCACCCATACGAGCTTTGTAATAAGCAACCAATTCATGGTGACTTGGTAAACTTTCTTTGACCACGGGCACTTCATTGAATCTTTCGATCCATGCCTGCAAATGTGTACAAGTTTCAAATATCCTCACCTGTTTGATCTCTTCAACTACTTTCATCCAATGAATTCCGGTTCCAATTGCTATGTCTATGAATCCGATATCATCTCTGCCGAAAAATCTCTTGTCTCCTAGTGCATGTTCTTTCTGTGAAGGATAATAGTTCTACATTGCTAATATCCTCATAATGAACTTAAAATATAATATGGAAGGGTTACTCCACTCATTGCTAATTGGTTTTGAGTTGGATGCCCGTAGACTTTGATATGGTATCAGAGCCAGATCCGTACGAGAGTAAGCCCAACGGCTACCCGTACATACAATGGTCCACGTGTTAGAGGCCCGCAGAGAGTGTCCTACACATGAGGGGGCGTGTGAATGATAATAGTCCCACATTGCTAATATCCCCATAATGAACTTAAGATATAATATGAAAGGGCCACTCACTAATATCCAATAAGTTTTGAGTTGGATACCGCAGACTTTAACACTTCCAAGGTTTTTAGTATTTCAATATTTTCATCGATTATTTTCTCTTTCGTTTCCCCAGTAGCAAGAATTAAACTCCAAAAGGTTGATTCCTAAGTAAAAAATGAAAAAATATAATAAAGACTACTAAGCAGTGGAGGACAAAGTCCAATGAAAAAACTCGCAATAAATTTATTTACCTTGGCTTCCATAAATTTAGTCCAAAAACGAGCTTTATATCTTTCATAAGGATCATTGAGGAGTAATAGGTGCTTGTCTGGCCGAAAATCTCATCAGCAAAAACAACCACAATCAATTATCTAAATTCAACAAAAAGAAAAGAAATGAACACCGATTATTTAACGTGGTTCAGCCCTTAATGGCCTACGTCCACGGGTAGTGAAGTTGAAGGTTTTATTGATCAATTTTGAGGTTACAAAAGCTCCATTAGAGCTCTGTTTTTTTTTACAGTAAGATGAAGCATTTCCCAGCCGAAGAGGCCGATCCCCCCTTTCGTCCCTATCTCTTTTCTTTATAAACGAAGTAAAGCCCACAAATGATGTGGCATCTCCAACCGTGTCCACCTGTCTCCCTCTCACTCTCAAATGCTTCCACGTGTTCATCCCAAGTCCATCGGGGTTGACCGGATCGGGACAGCATGTTCGGGACAGCATGTTCGGGACAGGACAGATCGGGCACCAGTTGGTACGGGAATTGCTGACGTCACTGTGAGAAATGATGACGTCACTTCGGGACATGATAACATCGGGATAAACTGGAACGGTCGGGACGTGATGACGTCGCTTCGGGATCGGGACGTGATGACGTCACTTCGGGTTCGGGACGTAAATGATGACATCGCTTCAGGACGTGATGACGTCGCTTCGGGAAATGATGATGTCGCTTCGGGCCAAATTAGGCTTCGGACTTGATGACGTCACTTTGGGAAAATGATGACATCACTTCGGGCGAACATCATTTTGTCCCCAACAACTTGCCCCCTTTTCTTGAGAGTTGTTTGAAGAAAAACTCTTAAGAAAATTACCACTCGTCTCGTCTGAATCATAATGTGGTTGTTGATGTTGTCTATGCATTTCCATGTTATGTTGCATTTTTGTCCCTGCAAAACAAAATTTTGTATATATATATATATATTGATTGTTAGTTTTTCTCCGCAAGATTCCTTTAAACCCTGGGTTGGAATTTTTTGCGACGAAGCACCTCCTTCCACGGAGTTATGACATTCGAGATCCCACACATACAAAACAAACCCGAGCCAGGGGTAAGATACAGGGTTGGTCCCGAACGTACTCTTTTTGTATCAAGACTCTTACTTAGGTTCTGTGACCCACTAGTCTTATCAAGTATCAAGACTCTTTCATGGGCTCTGTGACCCAATAGTCTTATCATGTCTCCTAGCCACGGAGCTCGGTAGGAACACACGCTTAATTTATCTCGGGCATGGAGTAAATTAATGTGTCCCATAAATTTGCTCTAGCCACTGAGCTCAGTAGGAACATACGCCTAATTTATCTCGGGCATGGAGTAAATTATGTGTGGTCCATCATTTTATTAAGACTCTTACATGGGTCCCCTCTTTTGGGATGGACCCATTAGCCTTATTTCAAGACTCTTACATGGGTTCCCTCGTTGGGGAAGTACCCACTAGTCTTTCCTTGTCTCCTGAACGGAGAAATAT
>JAJJMC010028228.1:0-22061 GCA_023531435.1 Papaver californicum
GATTGATTCACCGCCTCTTCCATCACCGAGTGTAAAATCACCTCCTTATTTTATACACCGGTGCTGAGCTTACTTGGCTTCAATGTGATGGCTGCATTGACTGTTTTAAACAGAAACAGCGTCTGTATAATCCCTTACATATTTCGCTACATATGACCCCCATGTACCATGCCCATCAAACACACTCAGTCATTCGAACATGAACCATTGCAGCAAACTCATTCACTTAGTATTCCTCTAACCCCTTACTTCGTGAACCAAAAATCAGAATATCCTGTCTTGACCTCTCCAAGCGGGTAATCTCTCTCTGATTCTCATTCTCGTATTCTAGTCCAGAGGCTTCTTATTGCGTGGAAGATTTGTCCACTCTTTAAGCAACCTTTGTAGGTTCGCCTGTATTCTCCTTCACCTTCACGCAAAAGGAATTCTGGTGCAAAATTCTTTGTGGCAGCTGCAAGTTCTTGAAACTCAAACTTAATGACGGCTGCCGCATGACCTTCAACATCACTACGGGGGCTTCCACCAAATTTTAAAGTTCGGGATAATCTACACAGACATTAACAACAGAAATCAAGTTATGTCAACACTGTGCACCACATATCGAAGGATATCAAATATACCCACATGAGCCATTTTTTTTTTTTTTTTTTAAAAAAAATAAAATAAAAATCATAGATAGGCTAGAAAAACTAATTTAGTCAACAATATTTTTCTACAAGTCAGAATTTTTCAGGAACGTTTTTCAGTTTTATAAAATACCTAAAAAATACTTTTACAACTCCAAAAATTCTGAAATTTGGTGTGGGTGACTATCAGGATGTCTACTATATTCGGTTAAAAGGATTTGTCGAAATTCCTTCTAAGTTAAGAGATATACTCGAAACTCTACAGCTGACCAAAAAACTCATTTTTTTTTTTTTTTTTGTTTTGTTTTTCACTTCATAATTAATATCCTTTGTTTTCCAATACAATATTAACGTCAACGATTCACAAATAACCAAAGGTTATTGATACTTAGCTCTTTTGTATTGGAAGTGATCGATTTGACGAAACTGATAAGCTCCCCAGATCTTCGCAACAACAACTTGAATTACAATCTCTTGAAATCCTTTCCGTTTAACAGCTGTGGTTTTTCAACATCATTCTTTCCCATTGTTACGAGATAAAAGTTAATGTGTTAAGATTGTTGGAGTCTTGCAACAATGAACAACAACGTTAGATGTATCAGAATAATATATATAAAAAACTGAATTGAAAAACAACTCTACCACGGACAACTACGAGGGCAGAATCACAGGTTCAACAAGTTGTCCTTAACACATTAGTTCGCGGGTATACTCGAGAAGAGTAATGCTAAACCCCAACGTGCGAAGATGTGTCCAGGATAAGACTGCCCGATATAGCTTGTATTAGCACAACACAAACTACCCACTCTTGAACTTAGCAACAGAGAAGAAAAGGAATTAATCAATCAAAAACGTTTTTGGATCCCCTTTAAATCTGAAAACCGTTTTATATTTATAGAAAAAAGATTAGGGTTTTGGAATCCTTTAGGGTTTAGGATTTCTTGTAAAATAATGGATCATGGATGATGTCTAATTCGTAGGCCCAATACATAGGTTAGCGCATTACATAAGTTAGCCCATGTATTGTTTGCCCACCCCATTCCACCCTAAGTGGACATCCTTCTCTAGAATACCCAATGTGAGAATAAACTAAAGAGTTTCATTCACTCAAATAAATGAGTGAGCATCCAAGACAAAAACCATTTAGTTTAAAACTCATTTTCTCCAACAATCCCCCACATGAATGAAATCTCGATAAAAATGAAAAAATCAGAATGCGGAAAATACCATATAGGCAAAGGTGTCCATGAGGTCTTGAACCTTTACTTAGTGAGAAGTTACCGAAACTACTTGCTAGAGACAGTGAACGCGATGTCTTGAACTGCTAGCGTTTGATGCAATTTGCGATAACATCCACGCATGATATTCTCCTGGCGTTGCTAAGTTCGTGCCGTTGTGTCCATTTTAGCCCTGGACGTATCCCGTTTCTCAGAATGCTCTAAAGAATTTGCTCAAATTCTTATAGGAAGCGGCCCACTTCCTCATTCAGATAGGTGAGTTCTATCAAGAGTGTTACTGCTACACCCCACTTCAATCTAAAATTGAAACTATAGAACTCATTAAGACTTCTTAAAAGTCATCCTTCACATGCAGTCACACTATCACAACAATGCACCATAGGGAGGGACAGAGAATGTAATTCTCTTGATAGTGCATACCTTTAATTACCAAAAATTAGTTGTCTCATTGAACCTTGATCTTGGGATCTCCAGTCACTAAGGTTGAGTGTCCTTCATGGCAATTTTATTTCTTGAGCTTAAGTCCCACCCCCTCGATGCAATAACAAACTATCTCTCTAGATTATCCTTTCGTCAAAGGATCCACTGATTTTTCTCTTGACTTTACTAAGTCTACAAAAATCACTTCATTAGAGAGTAGTTTTCTTACCGAATTAGCCGCCTTCTCTGAGTTTGTCTAGACTTTTCCATTGCTCATTTACTTTAGACCCACATAGTCAATTGAGTTTCAGCAATGGTGGCCACAGGATTCGGTCACCGAGGAATGTCTTCCAAAAAGGATTTATTCATTCAACTTCCTCTCATGCTTTAAATTAAGCGAGCGAACTCTGATTTCATCTTATTCGAGTTCCTCATGTTTGTTAGAGGATTTCCAACTACTGATACAACTTAAGAGGGCACACATATAGGCTAAGACTCTTCAAAGCCTGAAATCACAACATCTCTTAAGATCAGTCCAATATGTATTATGCACATACATAATTTTAAATGTACCTCAAGTACTGCAAATTTCTGATCTGATCATCCCACTAATTCTTCTGGGATTACAAATGTATTTGTACACCGAATGCACTGCACATTTACAACACACATTAAACGTATCGAGTTTGACAAAGACTAGTTCCGTCAGAATTTCTTTTGGTTCCAATGATCCCTTAGATCATGCATGTCTACAACAATTTAATCTTTTAATCAAATCACATACATCACATGTTTCCAGTAGTTGTAAAGCATATAAAGACATACACAAGATACATGTACTACTTACTAGTACATCCATTATATCTTCCTCAAAAGATTAATGCCATATATATATCACATATTTGAAATTAAATATGTACCTCAAGCATCCCAATTTTTTTTGGTCCTTTGATCAGAGCAACCCTTAATTCTCCAAGATAATCTGGGAAAAATGCACCCTTATTTTACAACACACATTTGACAGAAACTATATCATCAAAATTTTATTTTGGTTCTTTCTGATCCTTTAGACCACTTCAGCAACATATTAGTTTCCTGTCAACCTTTAAACAACAAATTGTTAGTAGTTGTAAAACACATAACAAAGGCATGCTAAACATATGCATTCATTTGCTAGAGAAATCGACCCTTCATTCTCACCTTAGACCCCCACAATTGAGGTCTACAGGGTATGGTATATATAAGTTTAGGGTCTCTATGAATCTGCTTGAGAAATCAAACAAATACTTGTTTCCATCTTACACCCCCACAGTTGAGGTGTAAGGTCCCCAAACTAATGTCTCGCTAAGCGTTATGCCGACATTCAAATTTTCCCAGCTCAAATAATATTTCAAAGAAATAATCACCTTTGGTATCAATTGATTCAGTATTCCTACTTAAACCATTCTCCGTGAATATAAATTATAAATATTAAAAATGGTGCACGTACCTTAATAGAGTACAAATTACTCTACCTATTCTGATAATCGCAGTTCTGTCCATTACTTATGACATTAACCTTGGCTTGCACTTGTAGAAGAAGAAACAAATCCATCAACGAAGATGTCCCGATGAGCACCTCCATGTGGTACAGTCACCTCAGATGAAGCAGGAGTGTTAGATGCATCAATGACCATTGGATCATCTTCTTTAATATCGGACCCATTAGATGCTTTTACCTCTTCCTCTTTGCTTATACAAGCTTTTAGTGCTTCTTCCTTCTTTATTCGGTTTTTCTCTTCTTCAAAATCTATCAACTCTTCCCTTACCAGTGGAACCCTATTGCGCACAGTGACCTTTACATTTCTAGGAGGTGGATCTTCTTGAAGCATTCAAGCTAACGTTGCGAACTGCCCTCTCTCTGTAAATAGAACAAGATTCTTGACATCAGTTTGTCCATTCAGCAAATATATTATGAGAAGATCCCACTTCCAAGCTGGCCATTGAAGCTAAAACAACTTTTGGGCCTTCCGGTACTTTATCCAGCTCACTCTTGTTGATCATGAGTGTAACGTTCTTCAAAAGAAAAGCATTGTCACGTGTGTCTTCAAAAGATTTTGCAATTGAATCATTCATCCACTCAAGGAAGCTCTTTGCATATTTCTAACAAATGGTTCTTCGTTAAAGAAGTCTCTCTGTACAAATACAAAGGCAACTTGTATGACCAAACCTCACTTACTGCTTCGTAACCAATCTTTCAATCACACTGAAGGAGGGAGTAAAGTCAATCTCTATTGGTTCCTTGTCCAACCCATTCGCATGGTACTTCATTTTATGACCACCAATTAGTTCCTTAACCATAGCCACACTTAATTCCAAGCAATCAACAGCTTTAAAATGTAAGTAACCTGTATCCTTTACCACCTTGGAATTAATTTTCTCGCGAAAAGCTTTTAACAAAACTGGAGGATCCCAACGCAAGCCAGATGAAAGTTCATCCACATTACGAACAATCACTGGTTCTCCTCTTCCCAAACTCAGACGGTCGAAAAGATAACCTCTTACCGCTTTCATCAAAAACTGAATTCCATGTAACTCATCTGAACCTGCCATTCTTCTAGCAAGTTGTTACAGTCGTGATGAAGAACTGTGAACCATTGGCGTTCTTACCAGCATTTGCCATTAAAAGTAATCCAGGTCCAGTGTGCTTCAGCTTGAAGTTCTCATCATTAAACTTCTCACCGTAGATTGATTCACCGCCTCTTCCATCACCGAGTGTAAAATCACCTCTTGGCTTCAATGTGATGGCTGCATTGACTGTTTTAAACAGAAACAACGTCTGTATAATCCCTTGTTGGAGAAAATTCCTGTAACAGTGAACAAACCAAACAGAAGCTTAAAAGTAGTTAAGGGTTAGAACAGATAGCACACTTCAGACAATCACATACACACAGAGAGATGGAGTCGCCTGTTCAACAGACTGCCCTTAACTCGATATTTGTCGGGTACACCTCTAGAAAGAGTGTTGCTATACCACTAGTGAGGACAAATCGAATCCAGGATAAAACCACCTGATACCAACCCAACTAGCAAAAACTCGTTGGCCCGTTGCGAACTTAACAGCAGAATAATTTATAGAAAAATAAATCTACGTGCGCAAACAAAGCGAGAAGAGGGGAAAAGTCATCAGGATAGTAGCTGTTACTGGGGTGAGTTGAAAATGAAATTTTCTTTTTCTTTTATAGGCAAATTTTATAGAAGAGAATTAAATTGTATTTATGAAAAATCTTTTTATTTAATTCCCATAAATTCTCATAAATAATAAAACGGTTTTTTAATTTATTATAGGAATTTAAAATAAAAACCATTAAGTCTTGATAGGCACATGCTGGGCACACGCCGACTCACGCCAAGCATACGACGGCTCACACCAGCTCACGCAAAAACACACGCAAGCACACACAAGCTCCGCACGCCCGCGGCTCGCGTGCGTGCTTCGGTGCGAAGCACCGCACATATGTGAATTTGCCCACTAGCCCATTCCCTTAGTCTATATCCAATCCACAAGTATTTTTCCCTTAGAAGCAACTTTAGTGGTAATATAGATAGACTTCATCCTTGGTTTATCCCATGTGGGAAAAACCAAAGGTTTCTCATTCACATAGAAGTGAAAAGTGGATTTGTTATTTCCACCCCCAATATAGGCTAGTGACCATTTGGTGCCATCAAGATAAATTAGGTAACAAAACAATTTTTGGTAATAAATCACTTTTTAATTCTAACAATCTCCCACATGAATGAAGAAAGCGATAAATCAGAAAACCGGAAAACGAGAAATACCTCTTAAGCAATAGGTGACCATATGGAATTGAACCTTTGCTTAGTGAGAAGTACCGGAACTACTTGATGGACAGTGAACGTGATGTCTTGAACTGCCATCGTTTGGTGTAATTCATCAATAGCTCCTTACGCGAGATATCTCTCAAGAGTGTTGTTAAGTTCACGCCGTTGTGTCCGTTTTGGCCCTGGACATATCCCGTTTCTCAGAATGCTCTAGAGAATCAGCTCAGTTCTCATAGGAAGCGACCCACTTCCTCATTCAGATAGGTGAGTTCTATCAAGAGTGTTAACTGCTACACCCCATTTCAATCTTAAATTGAAACTATATAACTCATTAAGACTTTACTATAATTCATCCTCACATGCAGTCACACTATCACGTCTACACCATAGGGAAGGGACAGAGAAAATAATTTTCTGATAGTGTTTAATTTTTACCACCCACAAATTAGTTGTCTCATTCAAAACCTTGATCTTGGGATCTCCAGTCAGCAAGGTTGAGTATCCTTCATGGAAAGTTTTAATTGATGAGCTTAAGTCCCATCCCCCTCGATGCATTACTAACTATCTCCTTGGACAAGCCTTTCGTCAAAGGGTCCGCGATATTCTCCTTAGACCTCACAAAGTCAACAGAAATAACGCCATTCGAGATTAGTTGTTTTAGAGAATTGTGTCTTCTCCGAATATGAATGGATTTTCCATTATGATTGCTATTTTTAGCATTAGCTATTGCAGCTTGACAATCGCAGTGTATAGATATAGCTGGCACAGGCCTATGCCAGAGAGGAATGTCTTCTAAAAAGCATCTTAGCCAAGCGGCTTCCTCTCCTGCTTTATCTAACGCAATAAACTCGGATTCCATAGTGGACCGAGCGATACAGGTCTGATTGGAACACTTCCAAGACACTGATCCACATCTTAGAGTGAAAACGTATCCACTCTCCTCTGAGTCTGCTATCCAGTTTGCATTACAATGTCCTTCAAGGACTGCAGAGTATCTCTTATAACTCAAACAAAGTTTAAAGTGTATTTTCGGTACCTTAACACTCTAAAAAGTGCATCCCAATGCTCCTATCAAACTGGTTATATTTTCTAAGTACAGATTCAATGTAATGAGATTGACTAAGACTATATCTATTAGACTCTCTTCTAATTTTCATCCCTAAGATTACATCTGAGGGACCTAAGTCTTTCATGTCAAGGTCTCATTCAACATGTTCTTAGTGGAATAAATTACATCTATGGTTGTATCCAGTATAGGCATATCATCAACATACAAATATACAATCACACAGGCATCATTGACAAATTTAGTGTAAACACACTTGTCAGATTCATTTATTTTTTAAAATCCACTAGAGAACATTACATGATCAAAATTTTCATGTTCTAAAAGATATTTTTTTTTTTCTATTCTAAATCTTTTGCCTCTTCTAGGCTCAACTTCATCTTCCTATAGAAGTATTGTCTGACAAGTAGAAAGGACATCTAGGGGATCAATACATATCATGCGAGATTCAGATTTCAAAGGAAAATAATTTTTCCAATGAACATAACATCCCTAGATTCCATATTGGTATTCAGACCAATTTCTAAAATATCAGAACTCACAACCCTAACCTTATGTAGTGTGTTCAGGATATCCTATGAAGACACAATCAACAGTTTTGGGGTCATATCTATGTCCTCTTAGGTGGAGGGATAGAAACCTTAGTCAAGCACCCCACATTTTTGAAGTATGCAAAAAAGGGTTGTCTTCCTTTCTATAATTCATTTGGAGATATATCTGATCCTTTAATAAGTACTTTGTTCAGGACATGGCAAGCTGAGAGGACGGCCTCCCCCCACAAGTTCGCAGGTAGTCCTGAACTAATTCATGGTTTTATCATCTCCTTAAGGGATTATAATTTCACCTCTAGTTTGAACTGAGTTCAAGTCAACTAGGTCTGAGGAATTAAATCCAAGGGTTTAGAATTTTTCCTGAACATTTTTCTTATAAGACATTTTAGCATATTTTGATTTATGCATATTTAACCTGTCATGTCAAATATTCAATGACACACAACCATAAAAGGAATCAATTTTATTTATTTAAAATGAGGTTACATTTAATTTGTAAAAAAAAAAAAAAAAAAAAAAGCCTCTGTCTTATATCTCTTTTCTACATAGTCTTTTCACTGAGTTACACTATTTTTCCCAGATTCATGAAAACCCTTATCATCTAATATACTACAAGATACAAGAATTTTACAGATGTCCGGAACATGAACAATTTCTTCAATGTGAGAGATTTGCCAAAAATGAGCTTCAGCCCAACTTTGCCTTTTTCCGCAACCTGTGTTGCGGACGAGTTACCCATATAGAGCTTTTCTCCTTCCCCTACCTTCTGATAGGAGGTGAACACCTATTTGTTTCTGCGGACATGCTTGGTAGCACCAGAGTCTACCCACCAGTCTCTCACATGGTTACCAATTTAACTTCAGACATTGTACCAAAAAACTTGTTCTTTTGATTTTTCATAATAATTTAGCATTATTTTATTTTATTTCTCTATAAATAAAATCCTTACGATTTCTATAAAATATTGCCTAATTATATTATGAATATGATTTATTTATGACCAAATAATCAACACCCACGTATGCTTTATGAAAAATCACTTTAGAGCATGATAACAACGTTCTATTATGTGTCTTGATTTTAGTGCATTTAAATTTAATGTATAAATTTTAATGCATCTCAACGTTTCATCAAACGTGTCCTACAGTTGTTAAATTTTTTTATTTTAACCGTTCTAATAATTCAAGACATCATGCATACGATTCATATATTAAAAAATATATCATGATTATAATTAATAAATCATACCTGATTATCGTTGCTACCACCATTTGAGCGATAAAAGTTTCCCTTTAAGCCATGGAGTCTCCATCAAATCCCTGCCGAAGAATGCAATTGTCCCAGACCCATATCTTCATCTAAAATTAGAATGCACCCAAAACCACCTATAGGACTTAACTCTAGCCCAAAACAGCTTCTAAGAATTCAAATAAGCCTGATGGGCCAATTCATACTCATCAGCAGCTTTTTAGGCAATTGAACGAATAGTTCATATGCCTTCCCGGAGCCCATAACTTTCTAGCAGTTACCGAATACTTTTGTACACAACATCGTGTCATCAGTAGCATCTTCTCTATTTTCTCGGTCCAAGACTAACTAACCATCGGAGACGTTACATACATCTCACGGAAATCATTAACATCGGTTATGCAAATGACATCAGCAGGGCGGGTGCTATAACAGGATCTCCCACAAACAGACAGTCAGATGGTCAAGGCTCTTTTCTATTTCAACAAAAAGCTGAATCTTCAGTAATCACATTTTATTGATTTTGTTAATCAAATAAGAATAACTTTAAGTGGGAAATGATTTGAATGAGTTAATAAAGATTTGAAAGACCATCAAATTAAAATTCATCAGGGAGCACCAAGCATGACACACTGATTTACTCATTTAGATGCTTTTATGGATCCGTGATTCATTTTCTTCATCCATAGCTGGATGAGATCACCGTCTCCTAATCACCAAAAAAATCATACTTAATTACAATGACCACCGTCCACCCCTATCTTCATCACCAATTCATCTTCTCGATCTTGTTCGCCTGTTCTCTTCGATCTCTAACATCAGTCACGTCCAAAATTATGACCCAAGATAAAAAATCAGATTGTAAACATAGCTTGTCAGTCTTGAGGAACTAACAAGGCTAATTCTTTCACGCCAACCCATTGGGACATTTCATCGAGCATTTCGTGGGCGTTTCCTGGCAGTGATGCAGTTGAGTTTTGTTGGTAATATCTAACATTCAATTCTCCTACCCTGCAATCATTTAACATTCAAAATCACACCCAACTCAATTCAGCACAGATCAATCACAGTTTCAATCGATTTCACGGCTACACAGTCACTTGATTGATTGAGAGCAGCAAGGAGCTCGATAGTAACAGCGTCCATCATCTTCTCTTTTAATTTCAATCCTTCTTGCTGTTTGTTTTCTCGACAGTAAACCCATTGCTCCTTATTATTCTCAGCTTCTGAATCAATCTCTAATTCCATAATAACCCATCAAATCCATGGCAACAACAGCAAACATCATAAATTGAAATCCCCAATTTTAGTTGGTGTTATGATGATGTAAAATCAAATCGGCTGCGAACCTAACCTTCCAAACAAATCAGCCAAGAGATAAGAAGATTGTTGCAGCAAAGAACAACTCCATTCGTTCACTCAAATCCATGTTTCTCTTCTCTGGCAACTCTCACTAGTCGAACACTCTCCCATCTGCATCTATTCGGAAAGTCTGGATCTCAAACTCTCGGTTAATAACTGAGTGCCTTTATTCATTATCGCTCACAAATCCTATAATTCCTTAAATCTCTTCAATTTATCAGTTCTTCACGGAAGAAACCCAAATCGAGACCTGTTGATGATGGCAACTGCTTGGAGAAGTGATGTATCGTTCCATATTTCTTTTTGATGTTTTTCATTAGAGATCTCTGCATACCATCTTTTCTTTGATTAGAGAGATTGTGATGTAAAAGACAATTGAGCACGGGTGCACGGGCTTCCATTGTTACAGAAAACAAATATCGAGTTAAGATTGTTGGAGAAAATTCCTATAACAGTGAACAACCCAAACAGAAGCTTGAAAATAGTTAAGGGTTAGAACAGATAGCACACTTCAGACAATCACATACACACAGAGAGATGGAGTCTCCTGTTTAACAGACTGCCCTTAACTCGATATTTGTCGGGTACACCTCTAGAAAGAGTGTTGCTATACCACTAGTGAGGACAAATCGAATCCAGGATAAAACCACCTGATACCAACCCAGCTAGCAAAAACTCGTTGGCCCGTTGCGAACTTAACAGCAGAATAATTTATAGAAAAATAAATCTACGTGCGCAAACAAAGCGAGAAGAGGGAAAAAGTCATCAGGATAGTAGCTGTGACTGGGGTGAGTTGAAAATGAAATTTTCTTTTTCTTTTATAGGCAAATTTTATAGAAGAGAATTAAACTGTATTTATGAAAAATCTTTTTATTTAATTCCCATAAATTCTCATAAATAATAAAACGGTTTTTTAATTTATTATAGGAATTTAAAATAAAAACCATTAAGTCTTGATAGGCACATGCTGGGCATACGCCGACTCACGCCAAGCATACGACGGCTCACGCCAGCTCACGCAAAAACACACGCAAGCACACACAAGCTCCGCACGCCCGCGGCTCGCGTGCGTGCTTCGGTGCGAAGCACTGCACATATGTGAATTTTCCCACTAGCCCATTCCCTTAGTCTATATCCAATCCACAAGTATTTTTCCCTTAGAAGCAACTTTAGTGGTAATATAGATAGACTTCATCCTTGGTTTATCCCATGTGGGAAAATCCAAAGGTTTCTCATTCACATAGAAGTGAAAAGTGGATTTGTTATTTCCACCCCCAATATAGGCTAGTGACCATTTGGTCCCATCAAGATAAATTAGGTAACAAAACAATTTTTGGTAATAAATCACTTTTTAATTCTAACATCCCTTACATATTTCGCTACATAGTGACCCCATGTACCATGCCCATCAAACGCTCCACAAAACATCATATCTTCTTGGCATGCCCATTAAACACACTCAGTCATTCGATCATAAACCATTGCAGCAAACTCATTCACTTAGTATTCCTCTAACCCCTTACTCCGTGAACCAAAAATCAGAATATCCTGTCTTGACCTCTCCAAGCGGGTAATCTCTTTCTGATTCTCATTCTCGTATTCTAGTCCAGAGGCTTCTTATTACGTGGAAGATTTGTCCACTCTTTAAGCAACCTTTGTAGGTACGCCTGTATTCTCCTTCACGCAAAAGGAATTTTGGTGCAAAATTCTTTGTGGCAGCTGCAAGTTCTTAAAACTCAAACTTAATGACGGCTGCCGCATGACCTTCAACATCACTACTGGGGCTTCCACCAAATCTTAAAGTTCGGGATAATATACACAGACATTAACAACAGAAATCAAGTTATGTCAACACTGTGCACCACATATTGGAGGATATCAAATATACCCACATGAGCCATTTTTAAAAATAAAACTCATAGATAGGCTAGAAAAACTAATTTAGTCAACAATATTTTCCCGCCCGTCAGAATTTTTCAGGAACGTTTTTCAGTTTTATAAAATACCTAAAAATTACTTTTACAACTCCAAAAATTCTGAAAATTTAGTGTGGGTAACTATCAGGATGTCTACTATATTCGGTTAAAAGGATTTGTCGAAATTCCTTCTAAGCTAAGAGGTATACTCGAAACTCTACAACTGACCAAAAAACTCACTTTTATTTTTCACTTCACAATTAATATCCTTTATTTTCCAATATAATATCAACGTCAACGATTCACAAATAACCAAAGTTATTGATACTTAGCTCTTTTGTATTGGAAGTGATCGATTTGACGAAACGGATAAGCTCCCCAGATCTCCGCAACATCAACATGACAATACTTTGGAAAAACAACATCTTGGATTGTCATCTCTTGAAATCCTTTTCGTTGAACTTCTGTGGTTTTTCAACATCGTTCATTCCCATTGTTACGAGATAAAAAAAAATGTGTTAAGATTGTTGGATTCTTGCAAAAATGAACAACAATGTTAGATGTATCAGAATAATATATATAAAGAACTGAATTAAAAACAACTCTACCACGGACAACTACGAGGGCAGAATCACAGGTTCAACAAGTTGTCCTTAACACATTATTTCGCGGGTATACTCGAGAAGAGCAATGCTAAACCCCAACATGCGAAGATGTGTCCAGAATAAGACTGCCCGATATAGCTTGTATTAGCACAATACAGACTACCCACTCTTGAACTTAGCAACAGGGAAGGAAGGGAAATAAACAATCAAAAGCGCAAAACAAAGCGAGAAGATGGTGAAAAGAAGACAGGATAGTAGCCGCTTCTGGGATGATCTTTAACCCTGAAAACCGCTTTGTATTTATATGAGAAAAGAAACGTTTAGGGTTTTGGAAGCCTTTAGGTTTAGGATTTCTTGTAAAATAATGGATCATGGATGGTGTCTAATTCGTAGGCCCAATACATAGGTTAGCCCATTACATAAGTTAGCCCATGTATTGTTTGTCCACCCCATTCCACTCTAAGTGGACATCCTTCTCTAGAATACCCAATGTGGGATAAACTAAAGAGTTTCATTCACTCAAAGAATGAGTGAGCATCCAAGACCAAAACCATTTAGTTTAAAACTCATTTTCTTCAACACCGTACCACCGAGTGCTTTGGAGGTTGATAAAAATGGCATTAGTGCTTCGTTACTGGGCAGTTCAACTCTACAACAAGATTCCATGCCGTCGATCCTTTGCTACTCTCCACAACTTCGCGTTGAGGTATATACCTAAACCTTATTCTGTAAAATAAAGTTGTTATGAGTTGTTATATATATATAATGTTATCGATCCAATCAACTATTGTGCTTCTTTTAGGAACCAATAACACTAGAAGGTAAAGGAACCCACAATGTTGTCGAAAGTGTCCAATCTAACCAGAGCTTTTTAGCACTTATGTTGGAGTAACGGAGTAGCAAAAAAGAATTTAATTTCATCAAGGTAGCTATCAATCTTCAATAATAGTCATTTATCTATATCTCATTAATGTTTCCTTGATAAGAAACAGTGAACTTGGTGATACGGACATAGGTCTTTAAGATATGGTTAGAATATTTACTAGTTAGGTGTTGCACTACTTGCTACTGTAAGTCTGGGAACTTATCACTTAGTTTCAAACATAACTAAGAGAAAAATTACTGAAACACCTCATTTGATGTACACCAAGTTCATTTTGCTATGCACCTTATTTTTGCAAATAAAGACTTATTAAGGTTCGTCAATTATGTTGGTGATAATTGTTACTTCGTTTTCTAGTATCGGAAAATAATACAAGGCTGATGCTATATATTTAACGTGAAAGATATTTCGCCTACGATAATATAATATCTTTAAGAATGATTTTATAGATTTAATCTGGAAGAATGATGTAAGTGATTAATTACTTTTAAAATGGTTTAAAACTAGAAATGTGGCTTTTTTATATATTTGATTTGGATCTCATGTAAGAGTTTTATGGAAGATATGCAAAAGAATACTAAGAGAGGTTGATACAGTCTCTTATTGACTTCGTCAGATATTGGGTTCTTTTTTAGAATATACGGATGCTAAAAAAATAGAAGTGAAAAAAACTGTACCAAACTAAGAGAAATTAATCGTGGTTAATTCTAACTTTAGTGATGTCACTAACACCCAAAATGAATAAATGTAGTGTTGTTAGATCAAAGTTGCTCTAGTAAAAAAAAATCCGGGGTATTATTAATTTTCTGCATATATTAGAGGTCTCAGTCTCACTACTATTGTGGTGACGAAAAATGTAGTTTCTTTGGATCACAACTAAATGAATTTAGAACATGATAAAGTATGATATCTTATCATAAAATCGACTCACAAGATCATTTAGAAAATGATAATCAATCAAAACTTAGATGTAAATTGACTCAAATATTTAACGTGGTTCGACAGTCTAACTGTCTACATCCACGGGTAAAAGATTTGTTCCATTCTTATTAATCAACATCATTCAATACAGAAGAAAGTTATACTATAAAATCACAATCATGTTAATCATGGATTGATTGAACTAAAAATTTACACAAGTCTCATACCTAAACTCTTTGCTATCACTTCTATGGCTTCTGTCCAATTTTTCTCCAGATTTTCCAACCCCTTTTCCTGTTTATGAGCTTGGTATTTATAGCCAATGGGTCCTACCAATCTACCTTTCCACCTATTTATTCTTTATCCATTCCTGGTGCGATATGTAGTCCACAAAGCTTATTTGCAGTTTTCGCAAGGCTTGATCGTTCTTCCTGCAAGTCTTAGCATGCGTACTGCTTGTTTTCCGTAATTTCTCACTGGTTATCCTGCAGCTCTTCTGCGGTCTTGTATTTAAGTTACTGTTTTGGATTGAGATGAATATTGCGGTTTTATTTGAATCATGACATGTTTAACACGTAGTTCTTAAAAGTGAATCGTCATGCTTTAGTTTTTTTTGTTCCGTAGTTTGTGAAGTTGATACGTGTCCCTCATGAATCAACGCTCATCATTACTTCTTTATTGTGTCAGACTTTCCCGCAACCTGGTGTCAGTCAAGCAACAAGGCTATGTGTTTTGAGCAGTGTGCCTTACTTTCCCGCAACCCACGTGTCGATCATGCAGCAAGGGTCAGGTTCAAACTTTATCAAGTTTACAATTCATTGCTTTAAAAGGTTTTATTTTAGTGTTTCTCATCCCATCATAACTCACTCCTCCTCCAATAATTTTTGGACACGTATATTTCGGATTTTATTCTCTCACAACTATAGGTAGCTAGTTTATGTCTATTAGGTATCTTGTGGTTCTTGTACACTCATAGTCTGTAAAGAAACGAAAATGGCATGGGAGAACAATGTCGGTGGACAAAATAATGAAGAGAGATCTCAACAATTTTAGAGATTAGTGGGGCCCACTAAAACCAGAAAAAAAACAACTGTACGTTCCAAATTAAGTTTCCATGTGCTAATTGTTGGGTGGTTTTTCTTTCTTGTGGTGTCGAAATAAGTAGAATTTTAGTCCATTGAAATTTTAGATTATTCTGTTTTTCTGCTGAGTTCCTTTTCTCATGGATTAATAGCTTAAACACATACAAGATGCATGCATAGGTTGTTTTGTAGTACACAGCTATGGTCCACTTTGATGTCGAAGATGGATATGTTTTGGAAGTTTTCATTAGATTCTAGTACTCATACTTTTTCTTTTCTTTTGTTTTCTTTCGTAGTCTTTATAAATACCAATTCCCGAAGAAGAAAGTTTTGACTTTTTCCTTTATAGGGTTTACAAAAGTGGAGCCAGCCAGTGGACTGGTCAGTAACCAGTTCACTAGGAATCAACTGATTTGGTAAAATGTGATATTGGCAACTATAAAATTTACTTTTCAAACGACACAACCATTCATGTGAGTACATGTACTTCTACAAGTCTTCTTTAGAGCTCAGAAGAAGTTACGGTAGCTAAGCTAGGAATAGTAGTTATGTTATTCGTAGACTTCATCATGAATGTGCGTTATATCCGTATATGGAAATAAAGGTTTCTGCAAAATCCCCTACCCGTTAGGAGTTACCGCGGGAGTTGGAAGACCGAGATATATATGGTTTTACCCATGGGTAATTGAACATGATTTCGATGAAATTCGTTTTACTAACCAAAGATCCTGGTGGTAAGTTATTTAAGGGAGGAATAGGTTCATTGCCAAACATGAATTTATAGATCTTTCTTTAGTTAGAGATAACATTTGCGGGAGGAAAAACAATCAGCTTTAATAACATTTGCAGTATTGTTAGGAAATAAAAAGAGGACGACACGTGTAAAACGATTAAGGAAAGAAGCAGTGGTTCTAAAAAGAACGAAAAGCACACGATCAAAGCCGTATGAAAGGATCGAATAAAGGACAGATGTGAAAGACTGAATAAATCCCTGCATGATTGACACATAAGATCGGGAAAATAGTATCACACTGATCGAAACAGATAGCATTAAATGCTTATTGAACGAGAAAGTAAGAGTAATAATGAACATGGAACGGGAAAGTAAGAGTAATAATGAACATGGAACGGGAAAGTAAAGGCAATAATTACTTTTATTTACTTTAACCACATAGCTGACACCTATGATCGGGACAAAGATGATTTTCAAAGAACGAAGAGTACGTGTCAATTATACAAGGTAACGGACCAAAAAAGTGGAAAGCATGACCTGTCAACCATCATCCCGATCTAAAGATAATAAGGAGAACGAAAGAAGGTATCGGGACAAGAGGGACCCATTAGATAATCTATAAATAGAAGAGATCATTCAACAGAGAGGGGGTCGGAAAATTAGAAGAAGAATAGTCTAAGGAAGAGTAATATGAGAAGAAAGAGAAGATCATTAGGTCTGTGTTTATTGCGTTAGATATTATTTCAAAGTTTCAGGATCATGATTCATCTTCTGTACTTATAAAGATCATGAATTAGATATGGAATAAGGGACTGTAATTTGATCAAATGTTTGATAAGAAAATAAATGGTTAATCAAAACCTTTCTAACTGATTGATTTTAAAGAGTATTCTGTGTATCAAAATGTTAGTTGAAATCTTTCTATTTATTGTATCTTATCAATTTATTGGTTGTTCATGTCAATGGGAATTTTGGCATAAACAATTTGGCGCTAGAAACAGGGAATGGGTTAAAGGATTTATCCTACCTGTTCAAGAAAAATGGATTTTTCTGTTATATGTGTATTTCAAAAGTAAAGAAGTTTAGTATAAAGAATTTCATAGTTCTATGCAACATTCTGGCTTAATTTAACCTATGTTAACAAGTGATTTCTTTTGCATAATAACCTTTATGTGGTATGCAAAAGGGAAATTGTATGTCATTAAAAAGAAAAAGTTTTAAGTTTGAATGGATCTGTTTAAATGTCTGATTTCCTTTTATATGCATTTTAAAAAGATTCATGGTAGATGATACAAATTATTTTACTAAAAGTATAGATAGATTTTTAGAAGGTCAGAAAATTAGTGTCTGTCACTTTCTTTGTTAAATAATCTGTTAAGAAATTATATGACTAACTTTTAGAAGATAATTAGAATTCAAGAGAGAAAAGAAACAATCAAGAAACAAAGAATCCAGAAGAAGTATGTCTCAAGAAGCAGGCTCCGGAAATCAGGACAGTAACGACGAACAAAATCACAGACAAAGGGAAGAAGAGAGTGAACCAGGACAACATCAGAGTGATTTAGGAAGTCATATACCTAATAAGGAATTAACACCAAATACCATTATTCAAAATAAATCGTCATATCATGAGAATTCACGAAATGAAGTAAATCATCTTCAAAATTTGCTGAAAGAAATGAATGAAATAAGAAGAGAACAAAGAGCCAGTAATGATCAAATTGCACTATTAACTAAAGAAAATCAAGCTTTGAAAAATGAGATTCAAAGTGAGGAAAAAATAGCAGCAGCAGGGTCACGAAGTCAAGAAGCAATTTCTGGAAGGCATGCACCCATAAATGAAAGGGAAAATCAAGATCATAGAATGGTATTAGCAGGATCATCATCCCGGGCTAGGAGGCAAAGGGAAAATCAAGAAATTCAACGTGCACAATGGCAAAAATGTATTGAAACTATGGAGAAAATGAAAGAAGAGATAAAAGGTTTAAAAAATAAAGAAGGAGGAAGAATTGAAGAGGTGCTGAAGGAAGCCAAACGAACACCGCTGGCTCAACAGTTGACATGCGTTCCATTGCCAAGAGAATACAGTATCCCTGTATTTGAATATTATGATGGTACGAAGGACCCGACCTCACACTTAAAATATTATAATCGAGTGATGTCACGATGGGACGGACACGAAGCAATAATGTGCCGATGCTTCCCATCAAGTTTGAAAGGTTCAACATTGTTATGGTATGACAGATTGCCAGAAAGTTCCGTTCAATGTTATTCACAATTAGTAAGGAAATTTCTCGAAGCATATATGTACAACAAGCCCGTTGATTCGGGAGTGGACAGACTATATTCCCTTACATCATGGCCAGAAGAGATGATTCGGTCATATACAACCCGATGGCATACAATTTGCCAAGCAATTGGATATGTAGATTCAGGTACAACGATCAATCAATATAAATGGGGAATCGCTGATCGAAAATGTCAATTTTTTATTGAAATTCATCGTAACAATCCCAAAACTAAGGGACAGCTCAGGGAAATAATAAAAACATGTGCAAGACTGCAAGATGTGCAAGAACAAGGCCCGAGAAGTAATTCGCGAAATCAAAGAAACATAAAAAGGACAAATTCAATCGAAGTATCACCAGAAAAAAAAAAAGTTCCCTCATAAATCTGAACCAAGAGAATCAAAGTGCCCACGACAAGTGGATAACAAAAAATTTATTCAGCGATTTCAAGAAAGAGTGTTCACAAAACTCAATATATCATATTATGAATTATTCGAAATCATAAAAAATAAACCAGATTTCCAGTGGCCACCATCAAGAGGAAATCAACCTGAGTTCACACAACATTCGAAAGATTATTGTGATTACCACTGTTATAAAGGGCACACAACAGAATTGTAGGAATTTTATTATACTGGTACAAAGAATGATCGATGCAGGAGAGTTGAAAGAATACATTCAAAGGCCCGAACCAATAGCAAGACCAGACAAAGGCAAGGCAGTGCATATCCCATATAACGAACAAACCATTAATATGATATCATTTTCAGAAGAAAGAGATATAGACATGAACGCTGCAATCAATACAAAGTTATGCAAGAGGATTTAGAACCATGAAATTTTTAAAGTATCAAGAAGAATAACGGAAGCTTGGGAAGACTGGATGGAATCCCCTTTAACTTTCTCGGCACAGGAAGTAAATCAAGAAATTGAGATGCATAACGATCCTTTGGTTCTTACATTGCTAATGTCAGGATGAAACGTTAGAAAAATTCTTCTAGATGGGGTCAGTTCTTTAAATGTGTTGTTTCATGACACATTTTGCAAAATGGGACTAAAAAAAGATCATTTAATCCCGTCCCGATATGTTATTCATGGGTTCAATGGAATGGCTTCAAGACCCGAAGGAGATGTTGATTTACAAGTATCAGCTGGACCAATTAACATCTTGACAAGATTCAGCGTAGTAAATGCTCCATCCCCGTACAATGCAATAATCGGGAGACGATGGATACACCAGCTGAAAGGTGTAATTTCAACTTATCATCAATATTTGCGGTTTCCAACACCGCAAGGAGAAATGGAGATTAAGGGAGATCAAGATGATGCAAAGTTTTGTATAATAGCAGAAGTAAGAATGAATGAAGAACGAGAACAACAACAGCGGGAAAGGAAGAAAGACCGTAAAATCAAAGCAAAAGAAGAGGAGATAAATCAATACTTGAAAAGAAACGTCGAACAAAAAACAGCAAATGAATTAGGAGAAAGCAGTAAGAATCAAGAAAATTCAACAAATCGGCCATTCGAAGGATCCTCATAGCAATTAAAGGGAACTCCAACTTCGATCGGGAATCCTAAACCAATTTTCACTTCTGTAAAAGAAACTAAAATTATAAATATTGGAAATACAGAACTGCCTAAACAAGTGCGAATTGGAACATTGATGAAAAAAGATATGAAGCAAAGTTTGATCAAGCTACTTCGTGATTTTGTAGATATATTTGCATGGAACATGGAAGACATGCCCGGGATAGATCCAAATATTGTACAACATGATTTACAAATACGTCCCGATGTTATACCATTTCGACAACGGATACGTAAGGTTGCACCGGAGTATCACGATCTAGTAGAAAAAGAGTTAGCAAAGCTTTTAAATGCAGGATTCATTCGTGAAGTAAGATATCCAACGTGGAATTCTAATATGGTGATCGTTCCGAAAAAGAACGGTGGGGTAAGAATCTGTATAGACTTCACCAATTTAAATAAGGCATGTCCGAAAGATAGTTATCCACTTCCCAATATTGATCAATTGGTAGACGCTGTAGAAGGCCATGAGGCATTATCTTTTATGAATGGTCAATTGGGATACAACCAAATCGCACTTGCAGAAGCTGATCAAGAACATACGGCATTCTTCACCCCACGGGGGTTGTATTTCTATACCAGGATGCCATTTGGATTACGAAATGCAGGAGCAACATATCAACGACTGGTTGATGCAATATTCAAACCTTGGATCGGAAAAATTCTAGAAGTTTATGTGGATGATATGTTGGTAAAAAGTAAATTATCTATCAATCATCTACAAGACCTCACTGAAATTTTTGGTGCATTACGAAAATACAAGATGAAAGTTAATCCGGAGAAGTGTATTTTTTTAGTGTTACTTCGGGACGTTTTTTGGGGTATTTGGTTACAAAAAATGGAATTGAAGTTGATCCAGCAAAGATTCAAGCAATAACAGATATGCCATCACCAACAGCATTAAAAGTGTACAGAAATTAAATGGATGTTTGGCCGCTTTAAGCAGATTTATTGCTAGATCATCAGAACGGTGCAAACCCTTTTTTGATATACTGAAAAAGAAAAATAAATTTGATTGGAACGAACGATGTAAACAAGCATTCCAAAACATAAAAATGGATCTGACTACATTACCAGCATTACAGAAACCGGAACCTGAAGAAATATTAACTTTGTACATAGCGGCAACACAAGATGCAATCACCGCAGTTATGGTACTTACTAATGAGAAAATAGAGAAACCAATATATTACATCAGCAAAACCCTTAATTCAGCAGAAAGAAATTACAAATCGAACAACTCATTTTATCATTGGTCTTTTCCACTCAGAAGTTACGTACCTATTTTCTCACACATTATGTTCGTGTCCCGAGCAAGGCACCGTTACAATCAATATTAAAGAATACAGGAAAAGTAGGGAGGATCGCAAAGTGGAACGCTCAACTAGAACAATTCAACATCATTTATGAGTTGCAAACCGCACAAAAGTCTCAAGTTTTAGCTGACTCCCTTGCGGATTTCCCGATTGAAGAAGAATATGAATTTCAAGGTCCGATAGATGGAAAATAAGAAATTAATTTATTTAAAACTTTTTCACTAAAATTTGCATCACTTTAATAATTCATTTTTTTTATATATCTATGTTAAAGGATTACCAGGATGCGAGGAAGAGGACCCACAAGACATAAGGAAGGAACGGGAATTGGCATTGTGATTACTGCACCAATGGGAGGACGAATGACACATTCATTTCGTCTTGAGTTTGAAGAACA
>JAJJMC010028246.1:0-15737 GCA_023531435.1 Papaver californicum
TATTGGTGCACCAATATAATTCCCCTGAAAAGTAGGTCTGTGTGTAGATATAAATGATTGATTTGTTTCTTGTTTTGTAGGTGTGTACATAGTGTTGTACCGGTATATTTTCCATGAGTAGGTAGTGAGTGGGTATGAATGATCGACATGTATTTGTAGCTGCACCAATGTATTTTTCATAAAAAAGTAAGTCTGAGTGTGGATATGAATGATCGATTTCATACATGTTTTGTAGGTGTGTACAAACTGGTGCACATGAAAACAAATGACTACATAAGCTTATGAAAGTTTTCTGCATGTATACTTTTTTGTACACATGAGATAACGATAAAGAAAAAGTTAAAAATTTTAATTTTTTTTTTTTTTATAGTCATATGGTTACTCTTTATGTAAATTTCGCAAAGAGCTTTCTAAATATATAAAATTTGTGAATTTTGGATGAGCTATTCGAAAGATAAATTATTTTAAAATTATTTAAAATTGTTAACATCATCAAGAATTGTTTAGGAATAAATCATAAATATTTAGATTAAATCATAAGTACGAAGGTTGTTAATGTACTTTCCATATTTTACATAAATAAATGACTACTTAATTTGTGCATGGGTGAATGGTGAGGATTAACTAGTCCATATTAAACTCAATTTGGACTAAACTATCTTTTTCCCTTCCCTTTTTTTGTCACCCTCTAGTCTTCCTCCGATATCCTTCGGATAACCCGATATATGATATGCAATCTCATTCTCAATTTTACGAATTAGAACCTCAGGGATTTGTCTTTGATCTCTGAATACCGGCTCACACCTTATTTTGCAAGTATTCCATGTAACTGTGCCATACACTGCCACCAAGTTATTCGAACTGTCATCCCAATTCGGAGGGTTTGTAAACCAATTTTTAATCTACGTGTGAAGGTCAATATTGTTTCTGGGACTAGTGGCTCTACAAATACCAAACAAGAACGCCCTTGAAAATGGGCAGTTCAGTAAAAGGTGTTGGATGGTCTGTCTCTTATTCTCACATATTGGACATCTACCAGATCCAATGCTATCCTAGATAGGGATGCACATCGGGTGGGTCGGGTCGGGTTTGGCCTCACCCGCACCCGACCCGCTATTTGGCGGGTAATTAATTTCTCACCCGCACCCAACCCGCCGTAGAACGGGTCGGGTCGGGTCTGACCCGACTTTACGACGGGTCGGGTGCGGGTGACCCACTGTCACCCGCCCAGACTCAAAATCTACAATTCTTCTTCTTTTGTTACTTTTGTTTCTCCTCCATTCCGAGGTTCCCAACTGCAACACCCATGCAGAGTACCTTCTTTAATTGAAACTTGACCATGGCCTTGGTTTCATTAACCTTTGACTCCAGAGACTCTTGATGGGTAACAAGAGTTGGGAATTTTCCTGTACATAGACAAGTTTCAAGTTAGGCAAATATGAGGGTGAGAGAGAGTCAGAGATGTGTGCTTAAAAGAAATATACTTGCCTGCCTTGTTGAGTCCAGGTCCAAGAAGACGAGGGATTTGCTTAATTACGGCTTCAGATGCAAGGAAAGCATGGTATTTCTTAGCAAGCTTCTTGACCAATTTCTTGTTCTAGTTAAGCTTCTTCAAACCCTCCACATCCATATAGTCAAGACCTATCTTCTGAGCCTGCATTTGACATCAATAAAAAGTTAACTCAATGCTAACCTTAAAAACAATCTCATCAGTGCAGTCTAAATTGAAGATCAAGTAAAGTTCAGGGTTGGAAGCAAAACGGAACAAGCAGCGCCATCCAGCAAACTCAAGTTCAAGTTTGGATAACATGTGAATGTATTTAAATGTGAAAGGTACTTAAAATAACCAAAAAGGTTGGTTATGCGGACATTGTAAGTCGAGTTAGAAGTTCTGTTTTGGAAGTTACACTACCTCTTCAACATGTTGATCATCCCCAACCCCAAGCATACAAACCTTCATCTTAGGGCGAGGGATATGTGGTAGCCTCACAGAACCACTGAAACGTTTGTCCTTTTGTGGATCATAGTTCTTCAAACCAATTTGAAGCTCAATGGTCTCGGTAAAATTGCGATCCTTCTCTTTAGCATCAGCAATAATCTGAGCAATAGCTTCCTTCACTATATCAGCCGCTAGCTTACTACACAATCCCCCAAAAAATAACCGATGAATTAGAAAACAATAGCAATAACAAATAGTTTACGAACTTAACATGAATTCCGAAACTCAATTACCATCAAAGTTACCATCATTTGAAACACAGTTATGTAATCTAACAACAATTACATGACCATTACCAAAATCTACCCTACAATCTATTCACAAGGCAACATTACAGAAAGTAATAACAATGATTTGATTTCTAAGCTGATCATAATAAAAAAAATCTGAAATTAAATCAAATACCTCATGGTTCAGAGTTTTTGTTAAGCTCAAATCCTCCAAAACATGAGAAACCTGAAAACAAAATCAGAATTATAAGCCAATGATAATGTGAAGAACGGATTTATACACGCAGAGATCTAAATTTATCACAATCTAGATTTAATAATAGCCATTATAGAAACTAATGTAACTCTTCAATTAAATTTATGTCAATCATTTTGAGAACAAATTAAAAATCCTATTTAGGTAAAATCTGAAAGTATATCAAACTCGAGAAGATTTGATGGGTAGTAGATATTAATATGCTTTGTTGACAAATCTGAATCTGGACTTTCAATCAGGATAGAAGAATCAAATCTCAAACAGGAACCCTAATAATTATTTGTGAAATTTTTTCAAAATTTTTATCTCAAATCGAAGATAAAGATGAGATATAGCAAGTCCAGACTCCGATTACAAATCGAACTAGAACTTTGATTAGAAATTAAATTTTTAGGTTTTTGAAACCGTAAAAAGAAGGGAGCGAGAGAGAAGCGAATTGCTATTCTGTATCTGTTCCATTTTTTTTTAAAAATATTTTCTGGCGGGTTGGGCGGGTCGGGTCGGGTGAGAGGAGTTATCACCCGCACTCGACCCGCCAAAAATCGGGTTTTAAAAAAATCACCCGCATCCGACCCGTTCATCAGCGGACCGGGTACGGGTCGGGTGAAATTTTGCGGGTGCGGGTCGGGTTGACGGGTTGAGTCGGGTTTGTGCAGCCCTAATCCTAGAGTTAGGATGCCGAGAAAAGATAGGAAACTGTAAATGCATTTCCATAGGAAAAACTTTATCTTGGGTGTAGTCTTGATTCCCCAAATCTTACAAAGCAGCATAGTAGTTTGCGTAGCCTCCCTATGGCCATCTAGAGTTGAATAAATGGATTTTGATGAGAAAATCCCAGTTTGGTTAGGTTCCATATCAAAACATCTTGGCTATCTATTCGAGGATGGGTGCACCTAATATGATTGACCGTGTCATGGTCAAACAATTCGTCTAGAAACGGCATATTCTAGTCTAGTCTAGTCTAGTCTAGTATGATCCCACAAAGGGAATGACGAATAAAGTTGAGATGTGAGACATGGGATCTACCGATTGTACCATAATCATGTTAGTTTCTGAGTTTACGTCTAGGTCCCAGATCCCAAATTTCTTTATATTCGCAATCCCCACCTTGATACCAGTTTATGTCACCGATCCTACTTTCTTTTATTAATTTTCCCTTACTGGGCAGGAGTGTGTGTGAAGTATTTGGATTTTAAAATTTTAGCCCAGTATAATTACTGGAATGATGGGATTACTCCATTTAGATATATTGAAAAATGAATAAAACATGATGAATGTAAACCTCTAATTCAAGAGAATTAGAATTCTGAAGTGTAGCGTTCACAAGCACACAAAATGAGCAGAAATCTAGCTTCAGTTAAACATGTTTTGAAAATTTGGAACAATTTTTTTTTTTGGCAATATACACAGTAACATCGAGAATATTAAGAAGAATTAAAACTAATTGAAGGGCTAGCTATTTTAACAAAGCAACTGATTTAATTAATCTAAGAAAATAATTAACTAAATGGTATGCCATAAAAGAAATTTTGTGGAAAGATAAAAATAGGATCAAAATATTTTGATAACAAGGCTAAACAGAGATTTAGAAGAAACATAATTAAAATTCTAGAAAATGAAAACAACAAGTGGTTAGATAACAAAAATGAAATCTCTAAGTGTATAACTAGTCATTTTCATTTAATAGTCACTACTGTTAACCCAAAAAAAATGAAAATATGATAAATTTAATCCCCTCTTGTATTACTCAGAGCAATGTAGTACGTATCGGCCGGTAATGCCGATATTTCGCCGGTTTTACCGGTATCGTATGTACACCGAAACGAAACACCCAAAATCGGCGGTACAGTATTTTACCGAAAAAATCGCCAGGTACGGTCCAATACCAGTATAACTCGATATTTCTGGGTTTTTTTTTGTCTGTTAGATTGGACTATAATATAATCCAACGCTCCAAATTCGCTACAGAAAGGTAAAGCCATCGATCCTGTATGAGGATTTCATTTCTCTGCGCCTCCATCTCTCTATTTCTCTCTGCATTTCTCTCTTCAACGAATCTCTCTGGTTTTTCTTTGGATCCTATGATTCTCCATTATTCTCCCATTTAAAGCTTTAATCTCTCTTCATTTCTCTCGCTACAGAAGATTAAAGCTATCGATCCTTACTTCTGATTCTCTTCAATCTCTCTGGATTCAATCTCTCTTCATTTCTCTCTTCAATTTCTCTGATGCAGAGCACGAATTTAATAGGTATTCTCTTCAATTTATTTTAGTATTAACATTTGATTAGATTTTCTACCCAAATTTTGATTAGATTTTCTACCCAATTTAGGGTTCCATGTTTCTGTAGTTATCTGGATCTGATTATGTATGGGGTTTGCTTAGGTTTTTGTTTTGATGCTGCTTACCTATAAATTGATGTTTCTTGCTTGTATTGTATGTGTTTGCTGCAGTTAATGTGTTTGATGTTTCTTGCTTGAATTGTGTGTGTTTTGTTTTGATGCTGCTTACCATCATTATTACTGTTGCTTTGTGCTGCCTATTCGAGGGTTAACCATAGTTGATCTATGAATGGAGTCAACATTAGCATCCCACCATCTGAAAAATATAGAATAGTCCAGCAAAACCTTATCTTGGTTTTGTTATCTGTAATGGCAACCATGCAACCTTTGCATTTTGTTATCTGGAGTGGGTTGCACAGGCCGAGCTTGGTATTCACACCACCTTTGTTTCTATTCCTGTGGGAGTGAACTCAAGCGAAACAGGTACTTCTCTCTGAAATATAAGTCAATATTCATTCACGTCCCTTGTCATTAGATTAAAGTTCCAGATTCCAGTCCCTGTCTATATGGTTAGGTTTCGTATGAACATTGTTTTCATTACGATGACTATTACTGGACTAGTCCTGGTTGAAAATATCGTCAAATGATAGAAAATGTATGCTTATGTCCTGTATTTAATTTACTTACTTTTAATGGGTGGAGTGTATTTCCACTATTTGTCATGTTTGTTTGATTCAGAGAGCCTTTATCTCCTTTGATTCTTTCTGTTTTGCTTTTACAGTGTAGTGTTATTCTCTTCAGTTGTAAAAGACAGGTTTCTTTGTGTCCAAATCTGTTTGTAGAATGAAGGTCTCATGCAAGAAGGTTGTATGCTCAAGCCAGATGATTGCAGGGGGGAGATGGAAATGATTTGATTTGATTATGTTGTTGTTTGTGTTCTTATTTGTATTTAGTTATGCTTAGTGGTTAATGAAGCATATTGTAATGACTGCTGATAATTGAATATATGTTTTAAAGTTTGAATGTATGTGATGTTCGCAACCTTGAATTCAGTTTTGATTAGATTTAAATTTTAATAACATGTGCAAATAAGAATTATAGGTGTTTTTAACACTGTTTGGATGCAGGTAAAATTGTGGGAAGAACTCATAGAAAAGATCACTGGTTTCTTTAGATAGTATAAAATGTGAGCTAGTATTATTTTATAAAATTATAGGTATATAATATGTGGAACGATATTTCGCCGATATTTGAAACCGAAATTTCCCCGGTACAACGGCGTACCAGTGTATCGCTCTCGACCGGTACGTACCGAAATCCGGTATGGACTACATTGACTCAGAGTGATAATGAAATATTGTGTAGAACTCCTTTGGAGAATGAAATGAAACAAGTTTTGCTTTCCATGGACCCTGACAAAAGCCTAGGCCCTGATGGTTTCCCGCCAATTTTTTTCCAGCAAAATTGGGAAATCATTGGCTCTGACTTAGTCAAGATGATCCAAACTTTTTTCATTTCTGAAAATATTTCTAAGGAGATGAATGCCTCGTTCATCTCTTTAATCCCAAAACCTATTAAACTAATCACCCTAGCGGAGTTCAGGCCAACAAATTTGGCTAATACAACTTATAAAGTAATCTCAAAACTCATGGCAGGAAGAATGAAAAGTTTTCTTGATAAAATGATTTCACCATATCAATCTGCCTTCATCCCAGGAAGGCAGATATCTGAAAGTATTACGATAACGCATGAAATCATTCGTAAGATGAAAAACTCTGAGTCGAAAAAAGGTTTTATAGGGTTAAAAATAGATATGTCAAAGGCATTCGACATAGTCGAATGGACCTTCTTGATACAAATTATGACTAAATTTGGGTTCAATGCGAAATGGTGTAAACTTGTGCACCAGTGTATATCAACAATTACTTTATCTGTTCTCATCAATGGGTCTCGCACTGATTTTTTTAAACCTACAAGGGGTTTAAGGCAGGGAGACCCAATCTCCCCCTATTTTTTCTTGTTACGTATGGAGGCTCTCTCCAGAACAATTACGCATGATGAGAGCAAAGGTTTGATAAAAGTTATTAAGATTGTTCATCAAGCACCTTCAATTAGCCACTTACTTTTCGCTGATGATTGTCTATTGTTTTATAAGATAAATGAAACAACTTGTCACAAATTAGTTAAATTGTGTAAAGATTTTGGCTTGGCTTCGGGTCAACTAATCAATCTGAATAAATCAGAGGTGTTCTTTATCCCAAAAACAGAAACACATATTAGACAAACAATAAAACAAATCTTATGAGTTAAATATATACAACTAAATGATAAGTACTTAGGCTCCCCCCTCTTTCCAAATAGATCAAAGATTACTTGCTTTGAACCTTTGGTTAAAAAATAAAAAACAGGTTACTTCGTTGGAAATGTGCCAATTTAAATAATGCTGGAAAAACAGTTATGATAAAAAATGTTACTACCTCTTTGTATGTCTATCAAATGAGAATTGTTTTAAGATACCAATTAAGATTTGCAATAATACAAAAAAACTTCAAAGAGATTATTGGTGGAAAAAAAAAGCGCATAACGAAAACGACAAGAAAGGAGTTTGTCTTAAAAACTGGAATTTTATAACTAAATCTCTTAAAGAGGGAGGATTAAGGATCAAAAATATTTAAAACTTCAATTTAGCCATGATTGCTAAAATGGGGTGGAGAATTCAAGAAAACCCTGAGTCTCTGTGTGCCATTATTCTTAAAGCTAAATAATATCCTAATAATGATATTCTCCACATAAACTCTGTACCACGTAGAAATGATAGCTAAATTTGAAAAAGGTTTAATTTCTGGTATCAACCAAATAAAAAACAATTGCTTTTGGAAGATTGGCAATGGAACAAATGTTGACATATGGAAGACTTTTGGATCCCAGACATCAAACCCCCTTATCATAAACCTTTTCTGGATACAATTTTTTTTACAAAAGTAAGTGATATGTTCACTCCTACAAAGCAGTGGGACGTAGACAAGCTTACTAAATGTTTTGACAACTGTATTGTAGAAAAGATTAAGGAAATTAGCATCACTCCTCACCAGAACCTAAGTAAAGCAGGTACCTTCTCAGTGAAATCTTTGTATGATCACATTAACTCCACAGGTAACACAAATCAAAACTGGAACAATATTTGGAGCATGAAAATTAATCCATCAGTTAAAAACTTCATATGGAAAGCTGCTCACTCTATACTTCCAAATAGTATGAGAGTTGCAGACATTGTTCCAAACATAAATAACACTTGTAATCTTTATAAGAATGGTCAGGAAACTCTAACCTATTTTTTCTGGAATGTAACTTCACTATTCAGGTTTGGATGCACTTTATTTTTTTACATGCGTTTTGTTACTAATGGCACTAACTCTTTTCATGAATGGCTAAATAATTGTTTTGAAAATCCTGATAGAGGTAGGTATGGGGTAGATTGGCAAGTACTTTTTAGTGTTATCATATGACATATTTGGAAAGCAAGATGTAACATAACTTTTAAGAAGGAAAGCTAATACAATGTCACTATAACTAATAACATGGTTAAATACTTAAACAGTTACTTGGCGGTGAACAACTCTGAGTACAACATAATGCAATCTCTGTTCTATAATCCCCTCAAAGATGAAACTCTGAAAGTGACAACTCAACAGATGGAAGAGCAAACAGGACAAAGATCAATGTAGCACTAACAATGATGAACTGTAATACAAATTCATGAATTGGGCTGGCATTATGTGAGTATTGATAAACACATTTTCGTGTCTTATTCGATCTCAATTAGTATATTGTTAGTGCTCATTTTTGTATTAATAATGTTATTCTATTGTATTTGTAGGTACTTTCGAAGAATAAACAGTTTTAGAAAAATCGGCTCAAAAGTTATAAAGGCACCCCTAAAAGTTAAAGGCACCCAAAGTGTTAAAGGCACCCATACATTGGATGAGGGCACCCACCTTCTTCCCATCTTAAATAAAGAGTTTTTTGGCGGGAAATTTTTGGTTTCCAAACTGAGAATATTTGTCGCAATTTATTTGAGATATTTTCTCGGTTTTAAGACAAGGACTTTTTTGCCTTGTCATGAGGATTCGTACACAAGTTTAAACACGTAAAAATAAAGACCAAATCTCGTCAGATATCCTCTCGAGCAAAACATAGTGGAATATATATTCTCGGCTTTAAACGTGTATAAAAGAAATAAGGGGAAAGATATTCTCTTACCTACTTCATGTGGGACATCTCAGAGAATCAAAATCGAGTTTTTAAAGAGGAATGAAAATAAGTTAAAAGAAAAATAAAAATTACCGAATAATTGAAAGAAAATAATTCTCTAGATCTGCCGAGATATTGCGTGAAGATTTGAGGAGAGTATATGATGTAGTATAAATAAATATGATCTAGAGCATGTGAAGGGGGGCTAGCTCTACTAGAAAACAAAGAAATCAAAAATTCTAGCTCTGCTAGAAAACAAAGAAATCAAAAATCATAAAAAATTACTTGTGATGAAGAAGATGAAAAAACCATGAAAAAAAGGTTGAAGGAACCGTTGCTAAATCTTTAAACTTAGCAACATTTATCTTCACTTTGCAACATTTATCTTCAGTTTGTAATACTTGATTTGTAACAACGAGTCTGTAACATGCATACACCGTTGCAAACTCGCTACTTTTATTATTTTATCTTCTTTTCATCTTTGTAAACCCTATGTGAGCTATGAACCTATCTTTTGAGAGTGTTTTGAGCATGATGAGATAAAACCCAACACTGGGGTAATGGAGGAAGCTATTTTTCTCACTTGTTTGGTAACTACATTCGATTCTTTATGACTTTTTGCACTTATTTTAATTGTTTCATGATTTTTCTGAATTGGTTGTCATTTAATTTGATGGGTCATGCTTAGCTTAAGTGTTTTCACGGTTCATGCTTAGGATTTACAATCAATGTTTTAAAAATCTAATTTTGGCAAACAAAAAGAGTCCATAAAAGAGCTTAAATGGTTAAGAATCAATATGTGTACCACATAAATGTGAAAATCGGTGGAATTCTGAGTCCCAGTGTATTCTAATATTGTTATTATCTTTTAATATTTGCTAGTTTAAATTGGAATTAGGTCTAAAATCTTTCTTCACAAGTCCGAGTGAACGATCTTTTTTACCACTGTCTATGGTCACATCAATTTTTGGCGCCGCTGCCGGTGACCTGTTTTTAGGTTAGTGTTTTAGATTTTTGTTGGTTTAATTTTTAATTAGGATTTATTTTATTTTTATTTGTATTTTATTTTTATTTTATCTTTGAGATTTTACTTGAATATTTTCTTAGCTTTGATGTGCAGGTGATCTTTTACATTAATTGTGGAAATTGCCTACCAAAAAAGGTAAGTAGTATACCTCAATTTTATTTTATTTTTTAGATTTTTTATTAAATTTTTTCTTTTTTATTTTATAATTCTTTTTTTTTGTATATAGAAAAACAATTTTTTTTTTCACACACCAATTGCATCGTCAGACTAACGATTTTAGGAAAACCCGTTGATAAGTAAGCTGAACCCGTACCTTGGGCTTGATGGGAGTTACTAGTTGAAAGTCCACAAGCCTTAGCCTCCTTTGACCATTCTTTGACTGTAGGTATAATATGCTAAGGTAACCTGATTTTACCTACTTTAGTTGAACCTGTATTTGCACGTGCACCAAAAAAAAAATATCGAACTGGTATTATGAGGACCAATACAATGATTATCGAATGAAATTTCAAAACGGACATTACGCGTACTATGAACATAGTGTGGATAGTATCTGGGACCACTACCAACCCTCTGGATGTTACGGTTCATACCATAGTGATCCCAATTACTATTCGCACGCTCACCAGTCATACGAATAGGTAAATGAGCAATATTATACTGAGCAAAATGTTAGTTCTATTTCTCTAGACTGAGTCGACATGTAAGACTGAGATGTTAGTGAAGAAATTTTATGAAGAGTCATTAAAACAGAATAAAGAACTTGCAGCTTTAACTACCGCTCTCAGTGAAATTAATGCACGTTTAGATGATAAAAAATTGAAGAAGAACGGTTAGCTGCTAATATTGCTCAAAATGAACCTAATTGCCAAAATAGTGTTTCCAATTTTACCCTTAATAATAATGATGAATATTTACCTAATTTAGAGGACGAGGTTAGAATAGAAGACACTACTTGTTCAAATAAGGTTCAATCATCCTCATATTATTATGAGGGTGAGGAAAATATTGACGAAGAAATTGAAATCCGTAGTCATAATGGTGAGGAAATTTTTACAACAATTGAGCTTCATGATAATAATGATGTTTCTAGTTCCAATCCCAATAATGTTGATGATAATTTGCCTATTCAAGAGGAAAAGGATTTAACTAGAGATGTCATTATTATAAATGGTGAAATATTTCCTTGTTATTATGAAGACGATGATGGTTTAGAGGAACGAGTTTATCCAGAGACTCGTGTTTTAGAGTCCAACGATTCAAAGACCATAGTCCCTGATGAAGAAGATATATTCGTAGAGATTTCAAATTTGAGTGATGATACACCACCTGATTATAACTTAGAAAAAAAATTTGACCATTTTAGGAAGATGATGATCTAGAAATTAGGAAAATTATGACTAGTCTATCTAGAGACACCAAAAATTCTAAGTTTGGGGGTGATTATCATTTTTCCTGTGGTTTACCTTTGACTCTTATACATGTCCCTCACTTGGGACTTGACATTTGTGCCTCTACCATTTTAAGAGATTATCTTCAAGAACTATTTTCTGAACCTAATATTGTCCAAAAAGAAACTCAGTCGTCCTCGGGCGATACTACCATAATTGACTTTGTTGTCCCACCAAAATTTTATTTACCAATTGTGGAAAAGGTTCAACTTCAAATGTGTCAATTCTTAAATTTTGGAACCAAATCCAATTATTTTAGAAAATTTGAATCGACACACTTTCTTAAGAATGACCACCACTTTCATGAACTCCATTGTGGTCAGCTATTTGAGTCAAATTCAATTGACTTCAAGGATTCACAATTATTCAAGTTATTGTTATATGATTCTTAAGTTGTGAATAATCCTTTCTTGGTCTGGCTGAAACCTTTAAATTTAGCGCTCTATGTGAGGCAACCCATATGCATTTGGTACACGGTGCTGGTAAGATCTTTCCATAACCTGTTACTTTGATTGTTTCTCTTTGTTCATGCTTTTATTCATTTATCTTCAGAACATCGAGGACTATGTTCAGTTTAAGTTTGGGGGTAATGGAGAAATTTTTTAAAAATTTAGTTATACCAAAAACTCCAAAAAATCTAGAAATTTGTGAACAATTCAGGATGACACTGACCATTCTAAGTAGATGGAAACAAACCTCTTGGCTATAGGAGTTGATGGACCCAACTAAAGGGTCTATTCATAAAAGGACAGAGCTCAGGTGTTAGGAATAACATGATAGTCGTCACCATATCTCGGAATCTACCTCGACCATATCACCTTCTGTTTTTATTTTGCAATTTTATGTGTTTCTCTAAGTGATTTGGTGGGGCTCTAGCATTGAATTGTTATCGGCGTTGGGATGAAGTAAAGTGATTGAGATCAAGCCCCATTATTGTATTTTATTTATACAAAAAAAAAGAATAAAAAAAAAGAGAGAATAATAATAAGTAAATAATTATT
The DNA here is from genome assembly GCA_023531435.1 of Papaver californicum. Lineage (NCBI taxonomy): Eukaryota > Viridiplantae > Streptophyta > Magnoliopsida > Ranunculales > Papaveraceae > Papaver > Papaver californicum. The sequence continues at coordinate 12,497 of JAJJMC010028246.1, forward strand.
TTATTTTCAATAAATCGACCGCTGGGGCCCTTGTATATACCAGCTGAGTCGATATTAGTATCAGGATTAAGACCAGTGGGAGCATATCTCAATTCACTAGAATTCATCCTAGTACCGACCTTCAGAAAGATATGGGAAACACCGTTCACCTTAGTCAACATGTGCAAACTTCATCATCTCCATATCCATCTTCTTGATCTATTCATGTGATTATTGTTTGTTAGATTCCGAGTATCATGGTCCATTCTACGACTTTCTGAGTATTGCTTTGTTTTCTTATATATGAATTTTAGTACGCTTGAGTGAAAACTCGTGTACAACAATTAGATTCAAAACAGGGTAATTCTTCCCATAGCCAAAGAATTTTTGTAGCCAACTAAATAACATGTTTAGTGTCTACCCTCAAACGTTCACAAGTAGCTAAAATTTGGAGTAACGGTTTTGTGGGTATATCTCTTGTAAACCCTCACGAGACTACAACTCGTCCACTAGGGCCACCTAGGGGTTTAAAGGCTTGTTGCACCCGCTAAGTGCAATCGCGATGACTGCGACAGTGAGTTAGGTTTTTTATTTTCTAGATTAGATTTGCTCGAAGACTAACAAATAATAAGTTTAGGGGTATTTGATAGACACGTTTTTGTGTCTTATTTGATCTCAATTTGTATATTGTTAGTGCTCATTTTTGTATTAATAATGTTATTTTATTATATTTGTAGGTACTTTCAAAGAATAAACAATTGTAGAAAAATCGGCTCAAAAGTTATAAAGGCACCCCCAAGTGTTAAAGGAACCTATACATTGGATGAGGGCGCCCACCTTCTTCCCATCTTAAATAAAGAGTTCTGGCAGGAAATTTTTGGCTTCCAAACTGAGAAGATTTTTCACAATTTATTTGGGATATTTTCTTGGTTTTAAGACAATGACTTTCTTGCCTTGTTATGAGGATCCGTACACAAGTTTAAACACGTAAAAATCAAGACCAAATATCGTCAGATATCCTCTCGAGCAAAACATAATGGAAGATATATTCTCGGCTTTAAACGTGTATAAAAGAAATAAGGGGAAAAATATTCTCTTACCTACTTCATGTGGGACATCTCAGAGAATCAGAATCGAGTTTTTAAAGAGGAAGGAAAATCAGTTAAAAGAAGAATAAAAATCACCGAATAATTGAAAGAAAATAATTCTCTCGATATGCCGAGATATTGCGTGAAGATTTAAGGAGAGTAGATATTGTAGTATGAATAGAGAAGATCGAGAACATGTGAAGGGGGTCTGGCTCTGCCAGAAAACAAAGAAATCAAAAATCAGAAAAAATTACTCGTGATGAAGAGGATGAAAAAACCGGGAAAAAAGGTTGAAGGAACCGTTACTAAATCGTTAGACTTAGCAACGTTTATCTTCACTTTGCAACGTTTATTTTTAATTTGTTATACTTGATTTGTAACAACGAGTCTGTAACGTCCATACACCGTTGCAAACTCGCTACTTTTATTATTTTTTCTTCTTTTCACCTTTGTAAACACTATGTGAGCTACGTACCTATATTTTGAGAGTGTTTTGAGCATGATGAGCTAAAACCAACACTGGGATAATGGAGAAAGCTATTTTTCACACTTGTTTGGTAACTATATTCGATTCTTTATGACTTTTTGCACCTATTTTAATTGTTTCATGATTTTTCTTAATTGGTTGTCATTAAATTTGATAGGTCATGCTTAGCTTAAGTATTTTGATGGTTTATACTTAGGATTTACAATCAATGTTTTAAAAATCTAATTTTGGCAAACAAAAAGAGTCCATAAAAGATCTTAAATGGTTAAGAATCAATATTTGTACCACATGAATGTGAAAAATGGTGGAATTCTTAGTCCCAGTGTCTTCTAATATTGTTATTATCTTTTGATTATTGCTAGTTTAAATTAGAATTAGGTCTAAAATCTTTCTTCACAAGTCTGAGTGAATGATCTTTCTTACCACTGTCTATAGTCATATCAATTATACAGGCATACCAGAGAAGCAAGAGGGATACATTCTAATGCTACAACCAGAGATCAACTAGAAAAAGAAGGAGCCAATGCAGCTTTCAAATGGGCCACATAATGGAGTGGACACACCATCACCTTCAGAATTAATTCAGAACCTACCTTTGTGTTTCTTATAGGAAAGTACACAACGATAAGAGAACAAAGATACAAAGTCAGCGGAGACTTTAGTAACAACACAAAATTTGATATAAATTTCCTAGTTAAATCTTTTACTTTAATAATGAGATCAAACATAATTTGGGCAGCTAAACTAGCAATTTTTTTGTAACAAGTATGCTATTAAACATGTCTTGTCAGGAAATGCTCTATGGAAAATTCTAACTTATTTAAATCTTCAAAACTGGAATTAAGATGTAATGGTTCATCAAACCTCAAACCATGGATGTAATAGTTCATTTTTATCTATAATATGAGGGAAACCTCATTTTCTAAAAGAAAAAACAAAAATTAGCCCACAAAGCTTCATATCGGGTTACTAGTCTCCATGTTAGTTTAGTTTGTATCGACTCACTAACTAGCTTTAGGTTTTTGAAGCCCATACCATCTTCTTTTTATGGTTTGCATTCTAATCCCCCAAGTTTTGATATATAGCCTTTTTTGTGCTCTTGTTCTCCCCACCAAAAGTCCCTTTGAAAGCTTGTTAGAATATATATGGTTTTTACTGGGAGGGGGAATCATGTCATTTGGTTTATCGACATAGAGTCTAGAGTGGTTTTTACTAGCACCGATCTCCCTGTATGGTTTAATATTACACTCTTCTATCAAGTCTAGCCTTAAATTTTGCAACAAGATTGAAAAAATTCTGATGTCGCTGTCTTTGGATGAAGAGTGGTCGGATTATTATTATTTTTATTTTTTTTGGGATCACAGTAATTAAGGTTTGGTTCAACTCTTTCAGGAGGATATTTGTTGGAAGCTTTGTTTGGACAAGGGAAACGACTTCCTGCTCCACTATGGCCCAATTTTTTTTGGAAAAGACTGAGGGAAATCCATTTGGGCCCGAAAATTTAGAGGGGGAATGGATAAGATGATTTCCTTAATTTCCTTATCGGTTGGGGTTACCGCAAGCTTTGAGTTTATTTTTGTTGTCACCCACGCTGGTATGAGATCCTGAATCTCATTTTCCTTTTTCTCGCTGGAAATTCCTGTTGGAGAAAATGAGTTTTAAACTAAATGGTTTTTGTCTTGGATGC
>JAJJMC010028249.1:0-11358 GCA_023531435.1 Papaver californicum
ATCATTGTTCTTAAAATGATTCTGTGTATCTGTTCATTAGTTAAAATATTATGTTTATTGTATTATCCTTAAATCATTGGTTGTTCATGTCAATGGGAATATTGGCATAAACAATTTGGCGCTAGAAACAGGGACTGAGTTAAAGGATTTATCCTACCTGTTCTTGAAAAATGAATTTTTCTATTATTAATGTCATATAATTATCTCTATTAAATTTGAAAAAAATGGAAATGGTATCTCATTCGAAAGAAAAAGATTTTTAAGTTTAAATGGGTCTGTTTAAATGTTTGATCATAAAACATATTTTATAAAAGATCGTAAAACTAGTTTCTGTCACTTTCCTTTTTAATAATCGGTTGAAAGATTATTTGGCTAACTTTTGAAAGGTTATTAGAAATCAAGAGGAGAGAGCAAATTATCAGCAAATCTAGAAGAAAAATGTCTCAAGAAGCAGGCTCTGCGAATCAAGACAGTAACAATAGGCAAAGTTTCAGACAAAGGGAAGTTGAGAGTGATCCAGAACAACAACAGAGTGATGTGGGAAATCATTCACCTATCCATGAGCTAACACCAAATGCCTTATCACAAAATCAGCTGTCACATCATGAGAACTCAGGAAATGATGTAAATTATCTTCAAAATCTGATGAGAGAAATGAATGAAATAAGGAGAGAACAGAGGGTCAATCATGATAAAATTGAATTATTAACCAGAGAAATTCATGTTTAAAAAAAATGCAATTCGACGTGAACAGAGACAGGATGCAACTGGATCACGAAGTCCAGAAACAATTTCTGGAAGTCGTGCACCCAAAAACGAAAGAGAAAATCAGGATCAGAGGATGGTGTTAGTAGGATCATCATCACGAGCCAGGAGACAGAGAGAAAATCAAGAAATTCAACGTGCACAATGGCAAAAGTGTATGGAAGCAATGGAGCAAATGAAAGAAGAAATAAAGGGACTAAAAAATAAAGAAGGGGGAAGAATAGAAGAAGTGTTAAAAGAGGCTAAGCGCACACCGCTGGCTCAACGGTTAACAAATGTTCCATTGCCAAGAGAGTACAGTATCCCTGTATTTGAATGTTATGATGGTACAAAGGACCCGACCTCACATTTAAAGTATTACAATCGAGTGATGTCGCGTTGGGATGGACATGAAGCAATTATGTGCCGATGTTTCCCCTCAAGTTTAACAGGTTCATCATTATTATTAAATTGGTATGATAGATTGCCAGAGAGTTCCATTGAATGCTATTCACAATTAGTGAGGAAATTTCTTGAAGCTTATATGTACAACAAACCCGTTGATTCTGGAATAGATAGATTGTATTCCCTCACATCATGGCCAGAAGAAACGATCCGATCTTATACCACCCGGTGGCATACGGTGTGTCAAGCAATTGGAGATGTTGACTCAAGCACAGCAATAAATCATTACAAGTGGGGAATCGCTGACCGGAGATGTCAGCTTTTTATTGAAATTCATCGTAATAATCCAAGACCGAGGGACAGCTCAGAGAGATAATAGAAACATGTGCAAGATTGCAAGATGTCCAGGAACAAGGTCCAAGAAGCAGTTCACGAAATCAGGGAAGCATGAAAAGGACAAATTCAATTGAGGTATCAATAGAACAGAAAAAGAAATTTCCTCATAAATCAGAACCAAAGGAATCAAAGCGCCCACGGCAAGGGGATAATAAAAATTTTGTGCAACGATTTCAAGAGAGAGTGTTTACAAAGCTCAATATCTCATACACCGAATTATTTGAAATCGTAAAAGCTAAACCAGATTTTCAATGGCCATCATCGAAAGTCAATCAGCCTGAGTTTAAGCAACGATCAAAAGATTATTGCGAGTACCACTGTTATAAAGGACACACAACAGAAAATTGCAGCAATTTTATCATGCTGGTACAAAAAATGATAGATGCAGGAGAGTTAAAAGAATATATTCAAAGGACCGAACCAATAGTCAGGCCCGACAAAGGCAAAGCAGTGCATATTCCGTATAATGAACACACTATTAATATGATATCATTCTCAGAAAAACGATATACTGATATGAATGCTGCAATTAATAAAAAGTTGTGTAAAAGGATTCGAAATCATGAAATTTTTAAGGTATCGGGAAGGATAATGGAATCCTGGGAGGACTGGATGGCATCTCCTTTAACTTTCTCAGCACGGGAAGTAAATCAAGAAATTGAGATGCACAATGATCCCTTAGTCCTCACATTGCCAATGTCAGGATGGAATGTTAGAAAAATCCTTATGGATGGGGCAGTTCATTGAACGTATTATTTCATGACACATTTTGCAAAATGGCGCTCACAAAAGATCAACTACTTCCATCCCGGTATGTAATTTATGGATTCAATGGTATGGCCTCAAGACCAGAAGGAGATATAGACTTGCAAGTATCAGTTGGACCAATCAACATTTTAACAAGATTCAGTGTAGTAGATGCTCCATCTCCGTACAATGCAATAATTGGGAGACGTTGGTTGCACCAGTTAAAGGGTGTAATTTCCACTTATCATCAATATTTGCGATTTCCAACACCACAAGGCGAAATGGAGATGAAAGGAGATCAAGATGATGCTAAGTTTTGTATAATGGCGGAGGTAAGAATGCATGAAGAACAGGAACAAAAACAACGTGAAAGGAAGAAAAATCGTAAGACCGAAGCAAAGGAAGATGAAATCAATCAGTATTTGAAAATGAACATCGAACAAAAGTCAGCAAATGAGTTAGGAGAAAGCAGCAAGAGTCAAGAAAACTCAACAAGTCAGCAGTTCGAAGGACCCTCATAGCAATTAAAGGGAACTCCAACTTCAATCGGGAATCCAAAACCAAATTTCACTTCTATAGAAGAAACTAAAATTGTAAATATTGGAACTTCAGAATGGCCAAAGCAAGTGCGAATGGGAACATTGATGAAAGAAGATATGGAGCAAAGTTTAATCAAGTTACTTCGTGATTTTGTAGATATATTTGCATGGAAAATGGATGATATGCCCGGGATAGATCCGAGCATCGTACAACACGAATTACAAATACGTCCCGATGCTACACCATTTCAACAACGGATACGCAAGGTTGCACCGGAATATCACGATCCAGTTGAAAAGGAATTAGCAAAGCTTCTAAGTGCAGGATTCATCCGAGAGGTGCGATATCCAACATGGATTTCTAACATGGTGATCGTTCCGAAAAGAATGGTGTAGTAAGAATCTTCATAGACTTTACCAACTTAAATAAAGCATGCCCAAAAGATAGCTATCCACTTCCTAATATTGATCAGTTGGTAGATGCTGTAGAAGGCCATGAAGCATTATCTTTTATGGATGGTCAATCGGGATATAACCAAATTGCACTTGCTGAAGCAGATCAGGAGCACACAGCGTTCTTCACTCCTCGGGGGTTGTATTGCTATACCAGGATGCCGTTTGGGTTAAGAAACGCAGGAGCAACATATCAACGATTGGTTGATGCAATTTTTAAACCATGGATCGGACAAATATTAGAAGTTTATGTGGATGATATGTTGGTAAAACAAATTATCTATTAACCATCTACAAGATCTCGCCGAAATCTTTGGTGCATTACGAAAATACAAGATGAAAGTTAACCCGGAGAAGTGCACTTTTGGTGTTACATCGGGGCGTTTCCTGGGTTATTTGGTTACAGAAAATGGAATTGAAGTTGATCCAGTAAAAATCCAAGCAATAACAGATATGCCATCACCTGACAGTGTTAAAAGTGTACAGAAATTAAATGGATGTCTGGCTGCTTTAAGCAGATTTATTGCCAGATCATCAGAACGGTGCAAACCCTTCTTTGAAATACTCAAGAAGAAAAATAAATTTGAATGGAACGATCAATGTGAACAAGCTTTCCAAAGCATAAAGAAGCATCTAGCTACATTGCCAGCATTACAGAAACCGGAACCAGAAGAGATATTAACTTTGTATATAGCGGCAACGGAAGATGCAGTGATGGTACGTACCAATGAGAAGGTAGAAAAACCAATATATTATATCAGCAAAACTCTTAATTCGGCAGAAAGAAATTACACAAAGATCGAACAACTCATCTTATCATTAGTCTTTGCCACTCAAAAGTTACGTACTTATTTTCTCACACATTGTGTTCGTGTCCCGAGCAAGGCACCGTTATAATCAGTATTGAAAAATACAGCAAAGGTGGGAAGAATCGCTAAATGGAACGCACAGCTAAAACAATTCAACATCATTTATGAGTTGCAGACCGCACAAAAATCTCAAGTTTTAGCTGACTTCCTTGCAGATTTCCCAATTGAAGAAGAATATGAAATTCAAGGTCCGATAACTGGAAAAAAGCAGTTTATTCATTTAAAAACTTTTTTATTAAAATTTCTATCACATTAACAATTTATTTTATTTATAATTAAAGGGTTACCAGGATGCGAGGAAGAGGACCCACAAGATATTCTGAACTCAGCAAATTCTCAAAGGTGGGAAGTCTTTGTTGATGGGTCCCGAAACAAAGAAGGAGCAGGAATTGGCATTGTGATTACTGCACCAATGGGAGATCGAATGATTCATTCATTTCGTCTTGAATTTGAAGAACATACAAATAACATAGTAGAATAGGAAGCTGTGGTTCATGCTCTAAAACTCATCATTGAACTGGGAATCAGCAATGTTCGACTTACAAGTGATTCACAGTTGGTAATTCGACAAGTCGAATTAAAATATCAAACACTGGATGCAGATTTAACACAATATAAAGATCTCGTTCAAATTCTAGCAAGTCAAATCCCAAACATTACTTTCCGGCATCTATCCTAAGACAAAAACCGACATGCTGATGCTTTGGCATTCATTTCTTCCATGGTAAACGACCCTAGTATCACGACAATAAAAGTCGGAAGAATATATGAAACATCCATCCAAATAAAAGTACTTCATAATATAGAAGAAAATGTAACAGAAAAAATTAATGATCCCTCAATACAAAATGCTCCATCTATGTCTCAACAAATAGGTGATCAATCAAGTAGATCAGATTGGAGGATTCCGATTCATCAATACTTACAAGATAACATATTACCTACCAATTCTCAGGAAGCAAGAAAAGTTCAACTCAAATCAGATAACTACCAACTTCGGGATGGAATTTTGGATCGAAAATCATTTCTCGGGCCATTATCCTGATGCCTATCACAACAGGAAGGAATTCGGATACTCAAAGAAATACATTATGGGGATGCAGGAAACCACAGTGGAAGACGATCACTTGGGTTAAAAGCCAAAACCCAAGGTTATTATTGGATATCCATGCAAAAGGACTCAGACAACATGGTACGAAGATGTGAAGAATGCCAACGATTTGCAAAAAAAGATCAAAGCACCAGCCACAGAGCTAAATTCTATACTCAGTCTGTGGCCATTCGCAAAATGGGGAGTATATATTGTTGGTCCGTTAGTTGAGGGAACCAAAAAGAGAAGATATTTAATAGTGGCTACCGATTATTTCACCAAGTGGGTAGAAGCTAAAGCATTAGCTCGAATCAGAGATTCCGATGTATTTACATTTTTATTTGAAAATATCATATGTAGATTTGGGATCCCAGCAACCATAGTTTCGGATAATGGACAACAATTTCAAGGAAAGAACATCGATATGTTGTTTGAAACATACAATATTCAACAATACAAATCCACACCATTCTATCCCCAAAGTAATGGACAAGCCGAAATCCACAAATAAAACAATTGCAATAAATCTGAAGAAGACATTGGATGGATATCACAAGCGTTCGTGTGAACAATTGCATAATACACTATGGGCGTATTGCACCACAAGAAAAGAATCCACTGGAGAGTCACCTTTCCTCCTCGCATATGGTGCAGAAGCAGTCATACCAACTGAAGTCATTTTACCCACGACAAGAACAGAAGCATGGGAGAAGAATTTAAATACAGATTTAATGTTACAAAAGTTGGATGATTTAGAAGAAAAGCGGGAAGTGGCACTCCAGAAAATGGAGAACTATCAAAGAAGGTTGGCACGGGATTATCACAAAAGGGTCAAGTCCTGAAACTTTATCCAAGGACAATATGTTTTACGGCAAATCCCAGAATACCATCGGGACAAAAGTGCTGGAAAGTTCGCACCAACTTGGGACGGTCCATATATAATACACGCATCAGCGGGACCAGGATCGTATTATCTCCGAAATATGCAAGGAGACACCTTACAACATCCTTGGAATGCACAATACTTAAAGCTTTATTATCCACAAATAATAGCACAACTTTGGAGGCCAACACATGTATTTAAATTTTTATTCAGTCCTTTATTTCACAATAAAATTCTTTGTGAGTTTATACTTACAATAAAATTCAAATCCAGGAACATCTTATTCTGGAAAATGCTCCGATTGGCGACATAATCAAAATCATATTCTGGAAAACGCTCCGATTGGCGACATAATCAAAATCCAGGAACATCATATTCTGGAAAACGCTCCGATTGGCGACATAATCAAAATTCAATCTTAATGCAAAAGAGGTAAATGTCCTATTAGAATTTAAATAATTCAAAAGTTCTAATAATGAGGGAATGCCTAACTAATGGTTATCATTTTCAGAGTACGTTCGGGACCAAACCTGTATCTTACCCCTGGCCCGGGTTTGTTTCGTATGTGTGGGATCTCGAATTATATGTTTTGAGGTATATACACTTCAATCCATTGTACTCATGAAACAATATGATTAACCTAAATATTTTATAAATATCATATTTTGTGCAGGAACAATGTTCAGAGTACGATCCAGTAAAAAGTTAAAGATCGCAAAATAATGTTTTCAACAATAATAAGACAAGCTTCAAAATAACAGAAGATCGGGACACAAGAATAGAATATCAAAAGATGAAACTAAGAAAATTAAAACCAAAAGCAAGTACAACTACGCTTCAGGGTTGGGCCGTCGGGCTGGTTGAGGAGGAACCACTGGAACAGCAGCACGACCATTCAACACAGAAGGATCGGCTTGAGCACGATCCAAGGCAGAATTGAATGACATTGCAATTTTTGCCTTGGCATACTGTCTCCCCCAGACGATGTAAGCGTGCCTATAATCAATTTCTGACTGAAGATCTTTAGTCTTTTGCTGATCTTTCTCTACTTTCTCTTTTTCAGCATTTAATTCCTTTAATAGTTCATCAGATCTTGATTGTACTTTTATTATTTCCTGTTCTTGAGCACTCAGCTGAGATTGTAAATCCCGAAGCTTGATTGTATTCAGGTCCACATTTTTCTTTGAAGTCTTCAGCTCTTCAGTAATGTTTGCTATCGTATTGTTTGCAATGTTGAGTTCAGCTCCTGCTACTGTTGCTCGGCCATTGGCTTCATTCATCTTCTTTTCTAGCACTGGAAATCAGAATGAATATTAGATAAACCATATAATACCTTCAATAAAACAACCATATAACTCAAACATATACCTCTAACTACAGACTTAAACTCTGCTTCTTTAAGGGTTAAAGTTTTCAGAACTTCCTGATACTTGGATTCAGCTCTATTATGTCTCCAGGTATTCAACTCAATACTATCGGACAACTGTGCTAATTTCCCCTTAACCAGTTCCATGTCCATATTTACTTCTCTTGCATGATTGTTCAACTGAATCATCCTACGCTGGAACCTAAACAGGGATTCCAAGTCTCCATCTGATCCCATAAATGAACGACCTATAGGCTCGCACCAAATACAAGAACGAACCGTAGGATCGTACCCAATATAGGTACGATCTAACTTATAGAGCTACAAACCCAAAATAAAATATGAACCAAGAAGTAAGGAACGAACCTTGGTTCTGATCTTGAAGCTTTTGATTTTGATCCTCAAAATTTGGAAGCTGTTGATGTTGCTGTTGTTGTTGTTGTTGAAGTTGTTGTTGAAGATTGTTGTTTTGCTGCTTGAGATTTTCAATTTCTTGCTGCAAATTTTCATTTCCACTCTTTGCCTTTGTTAATTCATTCTTGAACATCAGCTCCATCATTACGGCCCGAGCCTTATAAAATTTGTATGCTGCAAATGTACAATCGGTACCGTATTTAAGATGAGCGAGAGCTTGCTGTGGAAAAGAGTACGATGAACCCTCTGCCATGGTCAGAATCTCATTCAAAGAAGAAGGAAGATTGAGCGAGTATGATTGATCGAAGCACTCGCTTTCGAACCAAGCATCCCGAATACTATCCAATGAAGCAGCACCAAATGAAGTCCGCAGCCTAGCCATTGAAGCACTATCGGATTTTGATGAATCATACTGAGTCGAAGTATTCAGAAACCCTTTAGAAACAAACCATTGAAAGGCTTCATCTTCTTCACCTGCAAGAGTGATTCCCTCATCCTCTTCAGAGAAAGGCCATTGAATGGAGGGTTCAGCATCAGGCATTTCATCATCGCTATCATCAGCAGGAGCAGCAGATCGAGCTAATATCCCGATGGGGGCATTTGATGTATGAATAACTTCAGAAGCATTTTCATCCCCAACATGGTGCGGAACATCAGGAACAACTGAAGCAAGAATGCTTGGAATTATATTTTCACCATTGGCCTTTTCAGAAATCTCATTTCTTTGTTCCTCTACAACAACATTTTCATTTTCAACATTTTCATTTTCAACATTTTCTTCAACAGCAACAGCTTCGATCAATTCTTCTATATTATCTTCCTCAATAGCAATATCATCTGCTTCTTCTTGAGGTAATCCAGTAAAAACTATTATTGTACCGCTACAAGGAGCAGCGTGCTCTATCTCAAAGGTAAAAGGAAGATGAGAAAAAGAATCGAAGATATTGGAGGGAGCAATGGCGCTTGGAACAGCTTCAGAAATGGGTGGGGGTATTGAAGGCTCATCTGAAGAAAGAATAGGTTCCCCCACGCTAACAGGAACAACGTTGATGATAACATGCTGTCCCGACACTTCTGTACGGGCCGAACCTTCAGCGTCCTGTCCCGCAGCAGTTATAAGAGCGGAACTGCTGCTCCCCTCACCTAAACAATCTCTAATTTCCCCTTCCTCTGCTTCAAAAGGGTATATTGGTCTTTTCAATTTTCTCTTTTTCTTTGTTTCTTCAGGAAAAACTAATTTTCGTTTTCCTTTACCTTCAATAACTTCTTCTTAACTCTTTGTCTTCCCCCAACAATTTGAATACCAAGACTTCGGCGTGGAGGAGGAGGAGGGACATCATTGACAAGATCAGAATCGGGTTCAATCTGAAACATAAACATTTGTCCCGTAAGGAAAAATTCAGTAGTAGATCGTAACAACATTGAAATAAAGAATAATACAAACCTTATAATCAAACTTGTAGTCCTCGAAATTTAACCGCCAAGGGAAATATCTTGGGAATCGATTTCGGAGCATTTGAATTTCATTGTTGGAAATGTTACCATAAATCCAAGGACCTTCAATAAAAATTGGAGTGCGATACCATTTATAGTCATGATCCTGACGAATTCTTTCCTTTGTGGGAAAATCAAGGTCGGTTTTGGGAATATGTTTGATTTTGGGATCATCAATTTCATATAATAAGGGAAATCCCGAATGACATTTGCGAACGGGACTAACGCTCCATTTCACATAATTTTTCTTTGTGATGCCATCTCCATATGTGGTATGAAAATTTTCAACAGTATAACTACTGCGTTCTGTAAAATCTGGAACGTAGCAAGAAAGGTTAGTCCGCCCTTCGCTCCGGAGACAACATTCATCAAGAATACGCCACCAATTTCCATTATACTGAGTAATGGATCGAGCAAGTCCGTGAGGAGAATTACCACGAGTTGCAAGGACTTCGAATTGAAAAGAATTTCTTCTTCGTATAATGGAATGCGAAGTCCGGCCTCTAAAGCACCAGTAGAAATTAATAAACGATTGGGAGAATAGTTAAACTTCTGCATCGCACCTAAAGTTAACACATTGGAATTCTTGTCAAAAAACAAGACTTTAAATTCCTCATGATCATGTCTTTTCTTAAAGCTCTCAATGTTCATTGTTCGATAACTATAAGATGCTTGAGAACGCTTATTTCTAGAGGTGGGATTGACAGTTGCAGAAGCCTCAGGAGCCGGGTTACGAACAGGCCGAGGCACGGCATACCTAGAAGAAGAAACTCTAAGAGGTCTTCCAGATTCCTGATGGTCACCGAAAGCATTGGGATTCCTGGACGACATGATGTTTTATCTGAAGAGAAAGTTTTAAAGAATCAAAATACGAAGGAATCAATTCAATCATATCTGTGAAAAGCTAATCATGATTAAACGTTAAAGTAAGATACTGAAAGTAAAATTTTCAACATACCTGAAGAAAGGAGATAAACAATTACTTGATCAAAGGAAAAGTAAATATGATTGATGCTAAAAGTTCCTGAACAGTTGGGAGAACGAAAGTACTTGAAAAATTCAAGGAAGACAAAGAATAGCAACTTTAAGAGGTAAAAACAGAAGTGAAAAAGACTGCATCGTATTTAAAGCAAAGAATAGAAACCGTCACAATTTGGAAAGGCATTAATTAAGGCAAAGATTTGATTTCCTCGAAAAAAGGAGTAACTGACACAAACGTGATAATAAAAGTTACTGCTTCCGAAAAGTTTGTATAACGTGTGAAAAGAAGTAATGGAAAAGCAGGGAGTAATAATTGTTCTTTTACTTTTTTCAAGACCTTGGATCGACCGTTAAAAGTTTTTGGAAAAAGAAGAAGAAGGGGGCAAGATGTTGGGAAATAAAAGAAGAGCGACACGTGTAAGGCGATTAAGAAGGAAGCAATGAGATTAAGAAGAATGAGAAGCACACAATCAAAGCCGTATCGAAGGATCGAAACGGGACAGATGTGAAAGACTGAGCAAATCTCTGCATGATCGACACCTAGGATCGGGAAAGTAACATCACACTGATCGAAGAAGATAGCATTAAATGCATATAGAGCGGGAAAGTAAGAATAATGATGAACATGGAGCGGGAAAGTAAGGCAATAATTACTTTTATCATATGAATGACACGTATGATCGGGACAAAGCTGATCCTCAAGGAGCGAAGAGCACGTGTAAACCATACAAGGTAGCGCACCAAAAAGAAAGCATGACCTGTCAATCTTATAAACATCCCGATCCTAATATAATAAGGAGAACGATAGAGGGTATCGGGACAAGAGGGACCCACTAATAAATCTATAAATAAAAGAGAGCATTCAACGAGGAGGGGGTCGGAAAATCAAGGAGAGAAAAGGCTAAGGAATATTTATCAAAGCAGAAGGATAAAGGTTATTAGGTATGTACTGTGGATGATTAGATCGAAAAGATAGG
>JAJJMC010028254.1:4017-23682 GCA_023531435.1 Papaver californicum
GAAGGTGTGATATGAGAGGTAGAAGATAAGAGATTACTTCAAAAAAATAGATAGATGATGTAAATATGTCTTGTTTGAGCCTTAAATGTCTTCTTTTATAACATTAAATGCTTGACACTCAAGTATCCTCTCCTTCTAAGGTTTAGAATCCTTCCCTAACCATGTTTCCTTGCTTTAAAAGTCAAAAATGCGTCAAAATGGACCCCTTAGACTTGCCACAGTCGGCATAGGTGATTCCCATGAGAAATGCCGACTCTTGGACCAAAATAGCTCAAATTTTCTGTCCCAAAACTTGCTACGGTCGGCATAGCCGAATTCCTTTGAGCAATGCCGACTCTTGGTGCTAAAAATACAAGTTTTCTGTCCCAATTCGTGTTACATCCGACATTGCTTGAGCTCCTATAAGCAATGCCAACTCTTGAGGTGTAGATCGCTTTTCTTCGTCTCGACTTTTTTGTCCATAACTTCTTCGTCCGAACTCGAAATGACCTCGTTCTTTTTGCGTCTCATATTCTCGTTCTCTTTAAAATTGTAATAAGAACTCCTGGATTTGAATGAGTTGAATTTGTCTTTGGCCCTGCTCCATTGGTAGACTTCAATTCCTTGTTCCTTTTATGTCACAATGGACTCCTTTCTTCTTCTTTGACTTCGGAATGCTTGAATACTTGGAGTACTTCACTTTTTAGCTCTTTTGTAGCCACTTTCACTCTTATTGGGATGATTCACCTAATATAATACATGAGATAGAAAAAAAGAGTAATAACAAGTAATATGCAAGAATTATAGGTAAAACAAGTATGGATTTGACACTTGATCATATGAATTATGCACTTATCAGTGGTATACTTACTTCCGTGTTGGTGAACCCCTTTATCGCGATAAAAAAGATTTTTTCCTCGTCATAAAGAAGTAACAAACAGATAATTGATTGCCTAAACAGATCGATGATGGTCAAAACAATGCACTGGTTCAAAGGATTTAACAAATGCGAATAGGATAAGGCATAACATTGTTGGTCATGCCATATAAAACATTTGAAGAGTACCAAAGTGTGGAAACCCAAAGGATGTTATAACTAAGACTAAATCAAATTGTATAATACGGTCTTATTTTTGATAAAGGTGTTTGGTACTTCGACGAATGACACCTTCTTCATCTACAAGACAAAAAATTAGAAGCCATCAACGTCTTTCCAAGCGGAGAAATTTCTTGTGATGGTTGGTTAGATTTTTTATGGAATGGTCAACCTTGGGAAGGAGCTGAACAGTTTACCCCGGTGCCTCGCGGTGATAATAATTACCTTGATTAGTTTAACAAGATTTTCAAGCTTAATATTTTTATGCAACCAGATGGATATGCCAACTTTAGGTAGGATTCCACTTGATGATGATTTTCTTCCTTCCCAACCTCCGCTACCAACGCCCGCCGTCTTTTCGTATCCCAGTAGTAAAATAGCTTCATTGTAAGCTATGCCACCATTTCCTTAGGGTGTACATACTATATCTTCACAAGGAACAGAGCAATATCATAACATGTTAAACGAGTTTGATTATCTAGTACATAAATTATAAGAATTCCACTTACAAGAGATGAACCAATTGAGGGATAACATGATGTTTGACATATCTACTTCTATTTCTTCCACTCATGATGGTGGAGGTGCTCCTTTTGGTGGTGGAGGTTTTCCTTTTGGTGGCTAAGGTTCAAATTTTCATGGTGAAGGTTCAACTCATGGTGGAGAAGGTTCAACTCATAGAAGTCAAAGATTCAAAGAAGTCTTGGAAGTCAACGGAGTCATCTGTCTACACTAAATATTGTGCTAGATACTCAATTAGCACATGTTGATGAAGGCTTTGACATGGAAGCAACTCAACTACAAACTTCTGGTGGTGACTTGAACATTGAAGAAACTCATCTACAAACTTCTGGTGGTGGCTTCAACATTGAAGCAGATCAACAATGTACTCGTTATACCCCAATTGCCTCAACCGCATCGACATTTCACCCATTTGCGAATGCCCCTTAGGTTATATGTCAAAGTTATGGACATGATTATGTCGATTTTACTCAACCACCAACAAAGACATAAATCGGTGGTTCTCTTCTATGTTGAACGCCAATCTTGATCCATCAAACCTGTGGGGATGGATCTTTAATGGTTATGTAATTCAGGGAAATCAGTAGTTTATATATGTAATTTAAATTTAAACATTCTCTTTCTATTAATGAAAATTAGCTTAGAATTAATGTTATATATCCAAACCGACTTTTACATTTTATTAAATTTTAATTAAAAATTACATTGAGATGGCATAGTCTAAGCCGCTAGCGGCAAAGACATTTCATTTGAAATGGACAATTACATTTTAGCCAAAATAACTAACAATTACACTTAAATTAAATTAACTATAATTATTACATCTTTCATTGATTCCTTTAACTTGTTACAAATTCATTGTTTCAGTGTGCGTTGTATGAATATTATGTTAGTCCTGATCGTTGAAAAATTTATCCACGTAAATATATAACTTCTTTGAAGCTCTTTATTCACGAGTTCTCAGTTAACTGATCTTTGTTTTTCGTCTAAACGTTGGTTCTCTATGAACTCAACCATGTTAAAACCATAATCTATATTACAAGAATGAAATGATAATTCAAAATGAAATTATGAGAAGTATAAAAAAGGTGTCAGTTGAATTGTATGAGAAATTGAGTACTTATATATAAAGGATTGATTTATAGTCTTTGGATGATGAAACACTAAGCAACATATATTTCACCTAGCGATCAAAGACTATATCGATGACGACATTGACTTGGTCGCTAGATCGAGTTCCTATCGAGCGGTCAAGACTCTACCGTTCAGTAGAAACTTTGTCTCGCATGGAAAAGCGGAAAATTTACCAGTTAGGAATACCCATGATGGCACCATAAAGCCAGATGCATGAGAACCAGCCATAGAAAATAATTTTTGTTTGCTGGTACGAGGGGAGGTCTAACGGGTGGCACCCTCCTCTAGGAAGTGGTCGACCTAACAAGTCATATCGTGGGGATATAAAGAGAAGCGTCTTATCCTGAAACGACACATAATTGTTAAAAATTTAATTTAAATTCGAACATATATTTAAGTTTTGTATCAGTTACGATTGATGCATGTCGGAGATCAACATGCATCTCCAATGTGTATGAATCTCCTACAAGTACTGATGTTCGGTCTGCAATTAAACTATAATTTATTTTTATTTTGTTTCTTCTTTTTGACATCATCAAAAATTCATAATTGTATGTTCTTATTCGAATCAAGAAAGTACAATTCTAGAATTAATTCAATTACGTTGTTATGACCTCATTACACTCACAAATTCATTCAAACAACAATTAATTTTTTTAAAAAATCAAAAGATCTTTGAAATCAGTACTACATCATTTAATATGTACTTTTTTTATCCTATTTGACATAATTTTCTAACACATAGAAATATATAGTAGTAGGGACAAGATAAGGGAGTCCTTATTCAATTAAAAGATTTTTTATTGACAACTATCATTATAAAAATAAATTTAAGGCACATGATCCGGAAAAATCAAACGACGTGAGTGATAACGTGAGCTTAGCTCCTTCAAAGATGGCCAATTTAAATATTTTATAAATGTAGGTATTTGTTGTTTGTTTTTGTTTTTTTAAAGTATAATATTTAGTATTTGATTGCTAACTTCTAAAGCTCTTTCTAAAAACAGAAGATTACAAAAATATCTATAAAAATGAATTATTGTGTCATAAATACTAATTAGTTGGTAATCCGTGATACATACCGGGATCGATGAGAATAAATAATTAGGCGTGGTGGTACTTGTCCCTGCACCCCTGATCAAATATATAAATTTGTTTTTGTAATAGTTTTTGATTAGTTTGATTTTTAAAAGGTATAAAAAAGTTTGATACCCTATATGTATCTAATGATTCGAAGAAAGAAGTTGATTCCCTAAATTTTGGATTTAAAATAATTAAATTTATACATACGGTATCTCACTGAATTATATGTAAGAGTTGTGATATCATATGTAATTTCATTATGTTTTCGACCTGATAAGTTTATTAACTCAATAGCCGTTAGCTAATTAAGTTTGAACTCTACTTTATAATTCCTATGGTATTTCAGCAATCTATTTTAGTCCTATGATACAATTTAATAATTCGAAGTGATTCATTATTCTTAAAACTTCCACCTTTGGTTATAAGATTTGCATCCATGGTGAAAGTTTGAGTAACTGGTTACTGTCGGTCTATTTAGTTCAAAATTGCCACGTTTGAATATAAAATCTGCATCCATGGTGAAAGTTTGAGTAACTGGGATAGATGAAGTTATATTATTATTCTCCAGCACTATAATGTTAAATTTTTTTTAGACCAAAAACCAAACGTGGCAATTTTGAACTAAATGGAACCACGAGTAACCAGTTGCTCAAACTTTCATCATGGATGCAAATCTTATAATTAACAGTGTTACCATGGCAAGCAGGGTTACCTTTACATCCACCGTTGGCAATGTCATCATTTTTTTTACTCTAATATTATCTATAACCATTTCATCCATTTGTCATATTGTTGTGAATATATCGTTATTTTTACCGTCATGTAATATTAGTTAGAGAATGTAACAATCACAAAGTATTTGCTTGTTTTGCAACATTTTTTTATAACATGTAATAAGAAATAGATGAACTTTTATCACTTAATATTTCTACTTTTTACCATGGCATTTGTACATTTACTATGATCGCACATCTATTGCACCATGACTCGCCTTTCATGTAGACATGTTTTTCATTGCATCCTGGACATACCATGTAGTACGACGGAGATCCTGCCTCAATTCCAATAATTGTTCCTTTAAAGGTAAAGGTTGCGCCCTATATTATATTTGATTCTTTTATAAAATATTTTTTTGCAGTGAAATATAATCTAAATTGAATTACTTTGCAGATTTCGCTAAAAAAATTTCCTTGTCATGTAACTTTTTTAGTGCTTCGTCGAGTGTTATACGATTTTTAAACATCAATTCTTCCTTTGCTTGATTTGGGATTTCTGAAACACTTAGTTCTTCCATTGGCATATATTTCATGTCGCCAACATGTCAATGTTAAAATCATTAAAAATTTATTACACGTAAAGTTAATCAATTCAAACATGTATTTCTCATAACGTACATTTTCTTATAAACTTCTATGTATATTCTTATAGCTTTATTTGACTGTAGAAAGATCTCTCATGTGATAATTCGTATTTTTTATTCTCAATGTTAAGCTTAATTTAAAATTTTAATTTATGTCTAAAAGTGTTGTATTGTCACACGGCTTTCAATGTATGTTAAAATATGCTGTTAAGATCAATTTAATTTGAATGTTACACATACCTTGAAACTGCTGAACAATTGTTGAAGTTATTATTATTATTCGACTAACCCTATAATTTTCCAGCATAGAATCACTAAGTTGGGTGGTCAGATTATCCGATAGAGTTACCCTAATCGAAATTCTATTGTGGTTTTGTATCAGAACATCACGTGCGACTGCATCGGTTTCGTTTTTTCTACATTTTATCTGACTCTTTGAAAGACCCCTTAAGATCCCAACAACATCTGTGAAACATAATTACTCAGTTTCGATATTTTTATTATATATATACAATGTCGTATATTAGTTATAAAAAAATATTTTTACTGTGGTATTTGGTATATTAGCTATTGGATCTTTTTTCTTATCTATCTTTTCTCTTAGTGTTGTAAAATCTGATATCGTGAATTTGTATCTTGGTATTTGTTGATCTTTTTCGGGTAAAAGAACTATACTCGTGAATGAATTCACCCAGATTTTTCTTGCACCAGGTACTGGACGAAAACCTTTGTGGTACGACTGTAGATTAAAATATTGGATTCGAATGATTTGCTGATCTTTGATTCTGTCCTTGAAGTAAGGAATATCTTTTAGATTAATGTAAGCATGTATTTGGTTTCCCTGTTTTCATTGTTTTATCAGTTATGGTACAAATAATAACTGCCATAATAATTTTTTAAAGTTGTCTTACCTCCGAATATATGAGAATCAAGTTTCCATGATAATATTGTCATAAATTTCCATGAGACATGAGTAAGAAGTTTTGAATGGAAACTGCCATCAGCTTAGAACATTTTGAGACCCGTTGGTAGATTTAGTAGCGTGTATCCTCGTTAAGCTAACCACCTGCCCAACTTTTTTGCATGTCAACATTCGAGCTTGGATTTCTGTAAATTTTTACTCCCCGTTTTTAGTTCAAGATACATATTTGACAGATTTAATTAATGATAAATTCTGATTTTGACATAAATTCTCATTTGGAATTTACCTTTATTTATTCCCTATTTACAACATCATATATTTGAATAAAATGCATCAAAACCTAATCAATAAGTTCAATGGCATCCTATAAAATCTGGTCGTGAAGTAACTTGATTAACATGCCACTTCTATCGATTAACAGGTTGGAACCCTTAATATCACGGTGTATAATTCCTCCTCCATGATAGTGTTGGAGACCTGCAAGCAGCAAAAAGCGGTATTGGACTAATTTTCATTATATAATAAAATGCAAACCAATTTAGTGTTTCTACAAAAGTTTTCAAAAGTATTAAAAAGCAGTGGAATACCAAAATTAGAGAACAAAAATTACCTCATCCTCATGACCTGGAAGATCCCGTTTTAACTTTCGCTTTTGGATATCCCAAACCCAAAAGTATATATTTAACAAAGAGAAAGTTCAACTTTAATCGGTATGGTAAAATAAGCTTATCTCAACTACATGCCATGTACTTCTAAATTGGGAAATAGAAGTAAATTCTTTATGGAGTACCTGTTAAGAACAAAAGAATACATTACTCTTTTATTGTGAATATGAAAGAACGGATAATATATATGAAAAAATCACATGTGATGGACAAAAATATTCCACCAAGAGATATCCAACCATCTTTTCATGTCTCCCTAAAGAACATGTAAATATAATACGGAGAAATGACGCAATACACTGTTGGCTTCCACAAATGACATTGTAAATGTCAAGTATGGCGATGTATAATAACCAAACGGTAACCACAGGTGCAAAGATGAAAGCCACTCTTTGGGTACCACAGTGTTGTAAAGCAAAGAGGCTAATCAATATAATGCAAGCAATAACAACTACATGACATTTTCTTCCATTGAAATAGTAAAGTAACTTCACGGATACGAGTTAGATAGTTATGAGTGAAAGCTTAAAGGTAATATCTATTGGCCGCATTGCAAACCTTGTTGTAAATTTGTTGCACGAACTTGTATCCATGAGTCGGTAGATAAAACCACATAGAAACAATTATTTGGGTTAAGTTATACTGCTATAAAAGATATCTCTCGTTAAAAGTAAATAAGTAAGGTAAAAATCACTACAAAATTCTTACCAGAAATTGCAGGAGTCAGAACACCATCACCAACCACCATGGAAGCACTAAACAACACTAAAAGAAGTAAAAAAATTCTCGACTTCTTATGCCTCTCCAGAAATTTTCTTAATGGGGAGGAATTAGTAATCATTTATAACTGACCGCAGCTATAATAATAAGTAGAGATCTCCTCATCCACAGCTTGGTGGTTGGGAAGCAAACTGAACTTTGCATGCCTGCAAAGGAGGGACTTTAGTGCAAACATATCACCTTATAGTGATCACAATAATAATGTTATCTGAAAATGATCGACACAAAGAAAAACAGAATTGGAAATCACATCTACACATACCTTCACCATTATCGTCTGCACTCAACACTATACAGTTCAAAGTTCAGTTGAATACATTGAACTTTGAATTATATGCATATAGTCTGTGTTCTGTGATATAATATCAATTGTATATTCACATAAATGTACGATTGTTTCTACTGAGGGTTCCTGGTCCTTTTTCATTTTTTGAAAGTTTGTTTAGATCGACAAAAACTCATATAATTTATTATCATAGAGGTATATTACGTGTGGTATAGTCCCAAAAGCCAGACGGTCTTAGGTTTTCCGCAGAATGAAGTTGATTTTCTAGTATGGTGTTGACAAAGCCAACTTCTTAGACCGAAGGTGAAATAAAACAAATGTACATGGAGAATATGATCGAGGGCCGTACAGTAACATTTAACGTTTCAAACCCAAACTTTTCATGTCTGTAGCCTGTACTACACATACCTATCTATTAGTATCTAGTTGTTTCAGTTTTACATTCATTGTAAATAAAAATATACCTTTTGCAAGCAACTCAAGAACCTGATCTTTGAAGCGAAAGGATTAATATTGAGCAACTTGAATTGCAAATGAAAATGTACTAACGGATGTTGCAGTTGGAGGAAGTATAGTAAACCCTGCTGCTGTAAAATTACACCCTCTTTTGAAACTTGGGAAACCAACAGAATCCAATAGGAACTCAAGAACGACAAATCAAATTCATCCACTGCGACATAATTAACATCTTCATAAGCAAGCAAAAAAACAGAGCATTTATCCTTCATGCATATATACTACAAACAGTAAAGAAATTGTTACTTATAAAGTCGACAATGAGACGTCCATCGCAGAACCTCCCCTTCAGACTCTTGAAGTATTATACTCCATTAGGTGGTTCAAGACTTCCGCCAAGACTTGCGATGAGCCCTCTGGTATTTGAAGTACTATGGCTTTGTCTCCCTACTACACATGGATATGAAACCCAGTGAAAAGGGACTGTATGTGTTTTTTAAGTTCATCAAAGATTTCCTGCGTAGTCTTCATTCTCAGCCTTCAAGTAAGAATCAGAGGACACAAACTGAATACCTTTAAACTATATTCTTTATACTCCGCTTTTAAGTAAGAATTAGAGCCCCAAAAATGAACAACTTGGGAACCTGTAGCAAATAAAAGCAAGAACATAAGCACATTGACAGTCAATTACATAGTAATCCAATAATTGTAAATACAAAATACTGAACCAATAAATAATAGGATAAAGAGTGTGTGTAAGGCATTATTTGACATTGGTACACACTGGATTCTTCACTGAGATTGGATGTTTAGTTTCTTCACAAGGAAAACATGGCAGTGAAAAAGTCAAAAGATATCCATGTTTCCTACTAATACATTTTCCAAGCCAAATCACTTTTACTAAAGTTAAGTGTCAAACATCTTTAGTATTATAGAATAAATACCAAATCAACAGAATAAAAAGATAAGATTCTCAGTACATAGTGATGAAGAAAGAAACAGAAAAATGATCCGTCAAAGTGACTACAATAACTATGTGGCCACATTGATTTATGGTACTGTTTTTGTATAAATACCATAAATTTAATTAATTACTCAAAGTGCCACATAGGTAATGTAATCGTTCTTTAAAATAGACCAAGCAAAGAAAATACTTATAACTCAAAGTTTAAGAACCTTTCTCAAGTGTGAAAAATGTAAAGGCAGACAAAAAATTATAATTTTTAACTGTACACATACCTTAATCCATTTACCATAAAGGTTAAGTCGTATAACCATCACTATTTCAGCTAATTCTAACTTCTCCTATGGTATATTACGTGTGGTATAGTCCAGAAAGCCAAACGGTCTTAGGTTTTCCGTAGAATGAAGTTGATTTCATAGTGTGGTGTTAACAAAGCCAACTTCTAGACCGAAGGTGTAATAAAGAAAACGTACATGGAGAATATGATCGAGGGATGAGAAAAATACAACACCATCTAACGTTGTAAACCCAAAATTTTCATGTTTGTAGCCTGTACTACACATACCTATCTATTAGTATCTAATTGTTTCAGTTTTACATTCTTTGCAAAATAAAAATATACTTCTTTCAAGCAAATCAATAATCTGATCTTGAAAGCGAAAGGATTGAGCAATTTAATAGAGCATCTATCACGTCCGTGTGTTTTATTTTTTATCTTTGAATAACAATTATTACAGATTCCCATATATGCATTTTTTTTTCTTCTACTAAAGACATTATTGTTATTATTACGGAGAAAGTGTGGAACGACCCTGGTATATGGCTAAAACCGTTTTGGATTACCCACGGACGTGAGATTTATCTTTTACACTTTGAGGCTTTTTGAAAGGAATATAAACTGTCGATCGTGCAAAAAAAATTATTCACCACTGTTAGATTGGTCAGATACCATTTCTTTTTATAAGATAAATATCTTTTAATCCTGACCACTCTTTACACATATCTCAGAAGATCATAGTCCTTTTTTATCCCCCTAAAAACACATCACAACTACTCTTTATACATCCAAAAATAAAATCCGGACCAACCTTTATAAGGTTTTCCATTTTAATTTTATTTTGTTGGGTTTTTATTTTACCAAACTTAGCCATGAGAAACATTTAGAGTTGGAGATCATTAATGACATAACCTGAAAGCTTTGCTATAAAAATTTAAATACAAAGGTAATGTAGTTTCTACACTTACAATTTCGACCAAAATGAGTTTGTTCTCTTTTTTTTTGATCGGACAAAGAAGAAATTCATTGAAAAAAGAAGGTACTTAAGGGGGGTACCTCAACCCAATGAATACAAAAGACAACAAGAATAAAAAGCCTAAAGGAGAGCACAAAATCAATGGGGTCGAAATAATGAGTCCCAAAGAGCTATAACCATATTTGTGGTTAGACCTAACATTTTTGTATTAGATTCGACCCAAAAGAAAGCTTGAAGTTTAACGATTCTAATAATACTTTCCTATCTTTTTTTTTTTCGAAGACTCTTGCATTACGCTCCTTCCATATACACCACCAAATTGCTACTGGGATGTTATTCCAAATTCGACTAAGACGATCATCTCCCCAATTGAATTTCCAAGAGTTTACGTTTATAGACACATTGGAGTTATAAATCTAATTACTCCTAGACCCTTCATTAAAGTAGTCCCAAATCCTTCGGATCCTCCAACAATCATAGAAAAGATGCTCGCTAGTCTCATCGTTTTGGCCACAAAAACAACAAAGGCTAGAAACTTCCATGCCCCTTCTTAGAAGCTTATCTTTTGTCATTACCCTATCATGAGAAAGAAGCCAAAGAAAGAAATTTATTTCGCAAGGATAATTACGGCTCCAAACAACATCGATTGTGAAAGTTGACACCTCTTGTTCCTCTTCGTTCTTAATACCATCTTTAACCGTGTATTGACCATTGTCATTTCCATCCCAAATTCGACTATTCGAAACACCTTCTTGAAAATAGAAAGAAGAGAGAATATTTGATATACTTGATACTTCATTTGAGATGGTTTGAGAGTATCTTTGTCTAGCCATAAACTTCCACCTTATACCGTTGTCTACTACATCGAACATACGGGCTACCACAAGCTCCTTGGTTCTTGAGACTTCATAGGATGATGGAAACATATCACATAATTTTCCTTCCCCAATCCAAACATCTTCCCAAAATGAGTTTGTTCTCTTATAACCTGATCTCATCTGTAACCAAACTAAGGAAACCTGATCCCATCATTTTAATACAAAAGAATACCTAAATCCTGCCTAAGACCTTACATTGCATATTTAAAACAACCCGATAACAAACAAGGTGTACTAAATTCATAAGTTTATAAATACAGTGAACCGTGAAAGAAAAAAACACCACATCAATTATGTCATTTCTACACTACGAACACAATTGGGTTTCCTCCAAATGGAGTATGATTGATTTTTTTTTGTTATAAAGTATGGTTTTCTTTTGGTTTTCCTTTTTTTTTAACAATTATAAATTATAAAGATAGTTGAAAGAACGCATTAAAAAATACTGGATGAGTTTATGAAAATAATACCAAAAAAGGAAGAATACACACAAATGAGAAATGAGAAGAAGAGAAAAAGGGTAAAATCATTACCTATCATTCTAGTCATGTACAACGTAGTCAATATCGGATTTCGATTTGTCTCGGTCGGGAGCGAGACACTGGTACAATTTTATATCGGGAAGATTATCGTTGAAATATCGGTAAAATTTCGGTTCCAAATACCTATAATTATTATATCAAACATTTTCACACATTATACCGGTTAAGTTATGTATAAATATAATTAAATACCACAGATTTAAAATACCGCACACTTCATATTTTTTCTATTCGCTAGAAATTCAAGTGGTATAAAATATAAGCATGTACAAAAAGTTATTGTCTTAGGAAAACTTTAATTCCATCCGTTATATTTTATTGGACCTAATTACTCCGCCTTTGAAGGCTTGAAATCCTAAATCGTACAATATTACATTGTTCGTATCTCTCTCCCCCTTTCTTCCCCACTCTCTCAAGTCTCAACTGCTTTCACCTCCACCATCGCCGATGTTTTTCCACCTCCACGAAGTCCACCATCATCTTTAGTATTTTACTCATGTAACAGTAGAACGTTAATAGATGAAACAAATTTCTGTTTGATGATGGGATCAAACAAATTTGTTAACTGATCTAAACAAATTTGATGATGGGATCAAACAAATTAGTTAACTGATCTAAAAAAATTTCACATTTTTTTAATATGTGTTATATAGATTAAAGATGCTTGTTTGATTGAGTTATCATTATAAAGTTTAGGATCTTTAGCTTATAAAGGCTTAATTTTTTTAATATTGAAGATCATATAGTTATATGGGTTTTATCTTTTTAAATGTCTGTATCATGAAATTGGAAGAAAAAAAAAGCAATTCCGGTCCGATTTTGACCTATTTAGAACGATTCCGGTCGAGATTTCCAATAAAATTTGAAAATATCATCTCGACGAAATTGTAATTTTCGAACGATACCCGAAATATCGCCGAAATCTCGCTCGAGATGGCCGAGATCGACTACACTGGTCATGCAATGTTTTCTCTCCTTCTTTCGAATTTGTGTGAGAGATTCATTTGTGAGGCTTTTATAGGTTTCTATTTTGCGAATTACCTTAAGTCAGAAATTGATTCCATAGTTCCTATCCTAAATCACTCCACATCCTCATTGTACGATTCCCTCGAAACATAAATTATGTTGCTAACAATGTATGAATGTCGGTGAAGTTCTAATGTATTTATTACAGATTTTAATGAAGTAACTTCCGATACCCTTCATCGGGACCTGCTGTGTTCTATATGCGATGGTCAGTGCAAAAGTTTTTTTTTATAAATAAAAGTTTCATAGGCTTAACTTGCTGACATTGCTTTATGTAGGTTGGGCTAATGCCCTACATGAAGAGGTATGTTTAAAAACTTTAAAAGATTAGGCTGGCAGCAAGTCTCCTCTAGGGCAAATCAACTAATCAACGTCGTCCATAGAAGTTTCCATATGCACCTCGTTCATGGTCGTGCCGTATGGTCCGTCTACTTTTTTTGGATAGGTCCCATTGTATTAAAGAATAAGAGAGCTACAAAATAGGTTACAAAGAATTTGGAGCACCAAGGCTCCGATAAGGAGGAAATAAAAGGCTAAAACATTTTTTCGGCCCTTAAAAACAAAAGTAGAACTCCTCACGTATCTCTAATTGGAGGTGTTGGGCCCTCCTTGCCCTCATTTGTCGCCTCTGCATCTGCTGCTTCCAAATTTCCTTCGCTAGCATCCTGAGCTATTTTCTTTCCTTTCTTCTTTTCATTATTCATATATGTCCCCTTCTTAACTGGTGTCCCTTTCTTCTTCTTTTTCTTCATGTCGGATTGCTGGCTAGCCTGCTCACTAGGTTCCTCTTCATGGCTTGTTGTCTTATATTTTCTCCTACTTTGTTTGTACGCCTCCTTACAGCCAGGATCGTGCAAGTGTTGTAAGCCTTCAGTGTTGACTAAGGCTGGAATTTTCGGGTCCCTTCTAGCTAGGTCCCTTATATCCATCCTGAAGTTCCTAAGTTTTTCCAAATGAGCCGCAACTTTCTCGGCCAAGTCGTCACATGTTTCTTTCTCTGCTTCACTTCTAAGCTCCCGTGCTTCCTTTGTAATTTCTGATAACGTAGCACGCATCCAGGCTTTGTCCTGTTGTCTAATCTTTGTAGCAGCAATTTTAGCCTTCGCTGCAGCAGCTTTAGTTTTTGCAGCAGCAACAACTTTAGCCTTTGCAGCAGCATTAGCTTTAGCTTTAGCAGCAACATCATTTTCAGCGTCAGCATGTGCCTTAGCTTCCGCCTCTAGATTTTTTGCTATAGTTTCTTTCAGCCTCATTCTCTTCCCTATCAGCCTCTTCGGCCCAATTAAATCTTGTAGGTGTGGTTAGGTCCTCATCTTCCAAAGACACATGAGCCTCATTGTCAAAGCCTAAACTGACTTCATCTTCCGAGGATGCATATGCCTCATCAGCTTCCCTAGTTGATTTAGTCACTTCCCCTTTCTTTTTAGCCTCAAGATCACGAGAAACCTTCCTTGTTAGGTCGATGTCTACTATGTTGACTGCTGTGTGGTCGCTATCAGTTCCAACATTTGGCAGCGCAACTGTCTTATTTGCAGCATTAGCCAGCCGTTGGCTTGAAATGTCTCTATCTGTGGCTGTGCTGTTGACTGTTGTGAGAGTGCTATCACGAAGCATGTGCGCTGCCTCACTAGCTAAGAGAGCACGTGAATTCTCCTTTGACCCGTAGCTGTCAGTGAAGGAAAACGCTGAGAGTACTTGCATCCTCGAGTTCCCATCCCTAGGTGTGCTGTCCCTTTCACGGTCAGGCCTTTCCTTGTTGCTGGCAGCTGTTTCACGTGAAGTGCTGGCCTGTTCACGTGTGGTGCCTTCCACAATGACCAATCCATCCTTGTTAATGTTCATCATCTTCTTCCCCTTCACTATCTCTTGAGCTACTCTACATTCAGCCAAAGAATGGCCTATTATCTTCCATTTCTGACAGAATTTTGGAGCTTTTGGGATGTTTACAGCTTGTAGAAAACTATGCCCTGGAGCATTAACTTGGATTTGTGATGGAATCTCCTTAGCGAAATCAACATCAACAAGTACTCTAGCATAATAACCATAATCTCTTTCTAGAGTTCTTGAGTCTACAGCCATTGGAGTGCCCAAGGCCGTGCATATTGGCAGCAATATTTCCTCTGTCCAAAACACTATTGGGAGGCTTGGAAGCTGAACCCATACTAGAGCTCTTGATGTTCTTTGCTTATTTGGATCGAAATTTGGATGGTAGTCTTGAACTCTTAGAATTTGGCTTCCAACAGCCTAATGGCCTCCCTTCCACACTCTTTTCTTATCAATATTGTTAGAAAGAACGATTGTGAAGTATCCCTTTGTCATTGGAATGAATTGATGTGTACCTGTTAGCTTCCATTGCTGAAGTAGAGTGACTTTAACCTCTGCAAGCTTAAGGTTCTTGAAGTCTAGCCTGCCAATTAACGAGTACTTCATCTTCTCCAATGCTCTATCATATAGATCATTGGTGATATCGATGACGAAATGGCCAGCAGACCTTTTAGCCATACAGAGTTGGTTGATATCGATCTTTGTTGTTGCATTGATCTTAGTTGGCTCGTGGATTCTTCTCTTGGTTGCTTGAAGGAAAGATTTTTTAGCTGATTCATGGTTACCGGGAAGATTTTCTGGGTTTGATTTAGGAGATAAGCTCTGATTCTCCTCCATTGTTGCTGAGATTTGAGCTTCTCAAAGAGAAAACTCAAGGAACAGCTCCGAGAGGAGAGAGAAACGAGTGAGAAAACATTTTTTAAAAAAGAGAGAGCTTCCTTTTTTGCATGGTCCGTCTACATCTGTTATTGGTTTCGTTCCATGAGATTCACATGCCATCTTCATGTTGTTCATCTGCTAAATTTAGAGTTATACTCACAGTTAGAGAAAATAGTAGAGTTAATAGTAGACTTATATGTGAAGTCAACATTCAATTAGAAAAAAATAGCTGAGTTATACTCACAGTTTTTGAGGGAATTATAGCATAAAAAACCGCTAATCATGAGTTACAACTTCAGATCCCATAACATAAGAAAGAACATTACCATATTTCATGAATTAAATTTACTAAGTTTTATAAAACAATATCATTATCTCATTAAGATTCAAATGATTATGTTATAAGGACACATGACCAATGTACATCCCCACACTCACATGTACTGAAAGAATTCACGGTAGGTCTCCAGTTGAATAATGTGACCATATCATATTGTGCTATGAAGCCTACCAAAAAAAAAGAAAAAAGCAGAGAAAGAAATAAAGAATTATAATACAAACCTAGTGCAGACAAAACAGAAATTAACCATTGCACTTTTTATTCTTGTGAACCAGTTGCTGAGAAACATCAAATCAAAATCTAATGATTTATAGAAAACTTAAACCCTAACAACTAAAAACACTCAAATGTTTTGTGAATATCACAAACTCTTCCCAGTTACATTTGCAAGTTAATTTCTTCTTCAGCCAAGATAAGAGAATTCCCTTACAAAATCGTTCAGGGAATTAAAAAGCTCAAACTATTTTCCTGGCTATATTATGTTGATTAAGTTTATCTTGGTATACATATTACATCCATCAATTCATATCAGCATTTCAAACATCTAACATATATCCAAGGAAAACAATGCTCTTATATTTGTTTCAAGCAATAAACTGAAAGTTCAATTGTAAGGGCATTATTACCTAGAAAGATAGACCTTGTTATAACGGGTGAATCAAAGGAGACCCACCACCTAAAGCATCCTGCATTCGATAATTCTTTACCAGCTACATTTTGACAGTATTTGGTACTTTCCCAAATTATCCATTACATTTAATTGGTCATGACTTCTTCTATGTTACAACCGCCGCATCTCCACCACCATCAATGAGCAATTCTGATTTCCACATCAGGAGCACTTTTACAGACATGCACGGAGCACCAAAAAACCTAAGATTTGATTAGGATGATAAGTTAATTTCTGATTAACAAATTGCAGCACTGAAACATATATGAAAGATGTGAAAAATGTCAGGATCAGTGGCTACAACAGCAGAAACGAAAACTAAACTAAGGAGATGTGACTATAAGTAACAACATTCAGGTGGTGAAAAAAAAACAGCAACACTAAACTAAGATAAGTTTATCTACTGAAATGTAAATATACTCCGAAGAGATCCCATTCAAAAAGAATTGGACTTTTGTGCATTGAGGATTACCATGTGAGATTGTGCATTGAGGATTACTGTTTGAGGCTTATGGAACAGATTTGAGCTCATGAAGAACAAAGCTCGCCTGCCATAATGCGTGCCTTAAAAAGCTTCAAGTCAACTTCGTTCAATATTTCGCAATTATTTTAAATTATAATTGAATAATAGATATGCAGTAGTGATGATAAAAATCTACTATAGGATACCCAAAGGCAACTTGGCAACTTGTTTCTCATGGCATTATATGATCTTTAGAAAATATACACAGAACAGAGCCGGAAATGATTTGACAGTGCTTACCAAGTCCAGGTACTGATGATCATTAACAAATCCAATGTTCTTGTACATGTGGCCGACAAAGTTGATGTTCTTTGATGAGCATCTGCAAGCAATCAAGCAAAACAGAACAACCAGCATGTCAAAGTCCTCTCTCACTCAATCTCTGCAACTCACGCTCTAAATAGCAAACCAAGGAAAATTTTAAGGTATAACCATGTTCACTAATAGTACCAAGATCGAAATAAAGTAGGCTGTGAACTTACTTGCTTCTGCAGTCAGTACATTCTCTATTTTTCGACAATTAAAGAAGCCCCTCGTATATCTGCTAACGAATACAAAAACAAAATCGAGGATTAACCGAAGTATCGGATTCGTCGAAACTATATTTCTTATTTTATTACACTAACTAGTAGAATAATGATAAGCAGGTTCGTTCCTGAGGGAGCGTCGAGTTAAAGTTGTTGATTCAAATTTCTGAAAATAAACTAATGCAAAGATACGAAAACAAGTAAAAGAATATAAATATGAGGATGAGGATGAGAATGATTAAGGATTCTTTCTCCACTAGTGAACATGAGTACAAGATAAATCTTCTTCAAAATATATTTATTAAAAACCCTAAACAAGTTATGAGTTCAACAAGTCCATTAGACACCAAGGTCACTTCGTAGAATATTTTTTCTACTCGTTTCTAGCCAATCAAACCACTTTGAATAAGTTTTCTAATGTAACTTTATTGACAGATATGCTTTATGAGTTGGGTTGATCCTAACCACATGTTTGTAAGTTCGACATGTTAACTTAGGGTTATCTTTCACACATCAAAATCCACAACATCTCATTGCAACGTTGATATTTTACTACTTGTGATTAAATCGCTATAACAATTACGGATCACGGCTCAAGAATCTAGCTTTAGAATTGCAAACGAGTTATTCAATTGTACACTTGAAAACTCACAAACAATCCATGGTCATAAGCAAAGTAAAAGATAAACAATAACACAATATTGAAAAGAAAGATTAATTTGAATAAATCATATCACATAGTTTTGAAGTATCCTTAATCAAATAATAATTAGCTAAACATAATGGAGTTCATAAAATTGAATAGAAGAAATAATTGCAAACCCTATATGTGAGAAATCTTCCCCGCACAAACCGACAAAAAGAAGTAGAGAGGTGAGAAGAGAACTAGGTGAAAACCTAGATATCTTTCCCCCTTGTTGAAATTGCTCTTATATAAAATTCTCCCTTGTAGAATCCTTCTTAGAATAAAACTCTCTTTTCTATTATAACCCTAACTCTTCAATTCCTAAAAACACCGACCTTCTAAATCAAATCATAGTCTAAGTCACTCTAATCTCGACCAAGCCCACTTATTAGCCCATTTCTTATACTACCAGGACCACTCTGCTAGCTAAAACTAGGGGTGAGCATATAAACCCAAACCCGCCAATCCGATCCAATTCACCCGTGATTTAGCAGGTGGACACCCAACCCGTCATGAATGGGTTGGACATGGATGCATTTTTAAAATCCACTAAATAATGGATTGGGTGCGGGTGCAAGTATAAAAATTCATTGGATACCCACATCCGCTATGTTTAAGGGCAAATAGGAAATTTGTAAAATATAGAGAGACATATATGTATTTTACATATACTATATAACTTTTAATGTTTTCATTCTAGCCTAATTGTACCGATGATTCAAATTGGCAAGCAAGCAGTACTGAATATACTCTTAAATTTTACTTTTGGTTTTTGAGATGACATTATTATAATTTTAGTAGTTTAATATTTAAATTAGTTTTTTTGTTAACCTGTTAACTATTTTTATTTTTCCTATTAAAAGTATGAAATCCGTGGATTTACCCATATCCAATCCGTCCACCCTCCCATTCAAATCCGCGGATGATGGATTGGACATGGATGCAAATCTACCCACCATTTTGATGGGTTGGATTTGGGTGGCACCAAATCCACGAGTTCCACCCGTTGCTCACCTCTAGTCAAAGTTATCAAATTCATATAATGTAACTAGGGGTGAGCAAAACAACCATATCCGTCGATTTCACCCGGCTCAATCCGAATTTAGCGGGTGGACATTCGACCCGCGTTTTAGTAAATTGGACGTGAGTGGATTTCTAAAACCGGTTGTTTTCATGGATTAAATATGGGTAGTACATCACCCAACCGTTGGATACCCGACCTGGAAATAGTCTATCTGTTGGTTTTATGTGGATATTGAGCTAATGCTATA
>JAJJMC010028260.1:0-18918 GCA_023531435.1 Papaver californicum
ATGAGCTTCAACATCACTGACTCTATCAATCATAGCTCAATCACCATCGACCTTCCTTACTGCTACATCTCGATCATCACAGGATCAAACCCATTAAAGCCCCATCAAGAATTTCTATCGAGCTCCACCATCAATCACCGAAAATCAAAGCTTCCATCAATCTCTTCCATGAACTATCCATCATCACAGGCTCTACTGCCCATTCTCGAATCTCACCCAGATGATTTCTCACAGCCACTAACCAACATAATATACAATAATTCATAAGAAATCTAGCAAATACTAGCATGAAATTGACACTCTAAATATGTAAAATATGCACTTATCAATTATGCATCTGATGGATCAACTTCCGCTCTAGTATTCTTATGCACGTCGACTCTGTGTCGAATAAGATGAAACACACATCAATGGTGACTGTTATGTTGATACTTTGAGTATTATCTCCCTGACGAACGATATGCCTTCCGTTGAATCTATACATTTTTTTTCTGGTTGGAGCCGTTGTTTTATCTGCGAGACACATCTTCTTGAAGGGGTTGTATAACAAGACATCCGCCATACTTGCTGCATCCACGAGTATCCGGTGGATTTACCAACCTTCAATCATTATGGTAATGACTAATGAATCGAAGTGAGCATATCCCTTATTTTATTAGTTATTGACTGGAGAACTTAAAGAACTTGACTGGTCTCATCATCAATCAGATGATAATTATACCGTGGAGTATGATTGGGTTGTTGAGGTGGTTTAATCTCGCCGAGGTAGAGATTGTTTGGTGTGTACGGCTTAATACTACACACATGAGATAGTTAAAAATAGTCTCATACTCCCTCCGTTTCAGGAAAAGAGTTACTTTTTCTATTTGCACAATTATTAAGACAGGATGAAATAGAATAGTTTTTCTAATTTATTTCCAAATTTATCCTCAAATGAAGAAGATGATGGAAAATGAAAGAAACTTAAAAAAATGGTAGTTTTGGAAATTTGTCCTAATAAAAATGAAAGTAACTTTTTTGTTAGAACAAAAATTTAAAGAGAAAGTAACTCTTTTCCTAAAATAGAAGGAGTATAAAATAAACGGAATTTCATATGGAGATTTATAAACTAAACTCTCTTCTTATATCGAGACCTTCTAGGATATAACCCGACACCTCTTAAAATGGTCAAATCGGGATAGTATCAGCGCTATACTGCTATGTGGTCGGAATTGGTCGGACAGTCCGTAAATCTTAACAAGTCATAAAAGAATGGGTTTGACCACGGTGACAGTATTCTGGTTTCTGTCTCTCTAGCTCTGGATGCCCTTTATGTGTTCCCTCCGGCCCAAACATAAAAAGACACGTGCCTTAACCCACTCTCGTTATAACAACAACATCGACTCTTTCTCTCTTTCCTCTATTTCTATTTCTACTCCAACAAAACCACCAGCAGCCAAAGAGTTTCTCACTTCTCTCTCTGTGTTTCTCTCTGCTTCTCTCAATGGAATTCTAAGGTTTGTTTCCTTCTCAAATAACCCTTTACATTCACGGTTCCCTTTCATTAATCTCTCTAAACTCTTCAATTTCATCATTATTTTTCAATTAGGGTTTCACATTACTCTCTATTTCCTTCATTAGTTTGTATCAATAATCTTGAAAATGAAAAATTAATCCACATTATAATCATTTTCTGTTTTTGTAGGAGAAAGAAAAAGATGAAAATAAGGTTTTGATTAAGTTTATTAGTAAAAGAAATGGAATCAAACCAAGGGATTGGACCTGCTTCTGCTCCTGTAAGAGTAAGTGATAGAATAAGAAAAGCACCTAAAGCATATGTCAATAGGTCTCTTATTTATTATTCTCCACATACTATGAGTCGTCGTCATAAGAAGAGTAAAAGCAAGACTAGAACTGCTGCTTCTCAAATTGCTAAAACGTTGAGGCCTGGTGTTGAGAGGAATCGTCTGACTAATATAAGTTTCCTCCTCTTCTTCGTCTTTGCTTGTTTTCTTCTAGTTAATGTTTATGCTGATAACCTATTCAATTGATTAGTGTTTTATAATAACCTAGTAATTTATTATATTGGCTTGTGACTTGTGATTTTGGTGAACTTGTATTTCGGTTTCGGGCAGTCATTAATGTTTTTTTTGTATAAAAATGTAAGTTAGAATGGCAAAAGCCTATCTCATTTTTACTATAAGTAAGAATTTTAGCTTGAATTAAAGAAAAAGAAATGGGAAGGAAGAACCGATTCCAGTCTTTCAGTTGGTCTTAATATTTTAGGTTTGCATGTCAGTTATATGGAACGAGTATTCAGATTCCTTTAAAATGGCAATTTTGGTTATAGGTACACAATATACTCTTGGGATTGTATTGTCAGCTTTATGTAACTGACAGTTGACAAGCTAGTTTGTTTAGTTAGCGAAATTGAACTGGTGGCTGTTTGGTTGGTTAAGTAAAATGCTGGGCTGAAATATTTGTGGCTGTTTTGAACTTGTAAGAATGTTATGTAGCTTGGCTTGTCGGGTGAATCTTTTTTTGTTCTTTGTTCTTTTTACAAAATATAGTAGAGTAGTGGTTTCCGCTTTCAAGGATTTTGTGAAAGATGGGTTTGGACTTATTGAGCAATCTCAGCTAGTGTCATTTGTGCCACATTTGGTTCTGAATTAATTTGGTATGAATTTGCTTTTTATAAATGGAAGTTTCCTTGTCACTGACATATTATCATTCCCCCTTTCTTGCTTTTGGTTGCAGTCAGTTGGGACAAACCTTCGACGTTCTACCAGGAAGAGGAAGCGTTCAGGACAACTTCGAGGTTACCAAACAGATAGTTCTGCATCAGAATGATGACTTAATGGTGAAACTTTATGCGCTCACAAGTGTGGAATGCTTTTCTAGGTTAATTATTAGGCGAGTCCCGAACCTTGAGAAATTGAATTTGAACACCCATAGTCGATGATAAGTAAAGATGAGTCAAAATTTTCGGAATCAGGAAATAATAATGAATACCATGAATTGGTTGGGGGTTAGCCGGTTAAGGAGTCATTCACTAATTCAGTAAATAATAGATGGATTTTCGGATGTTTTAATGATTATTGTTTCATTTATAACTTCCATTCCCTTACTCAGAATAGTTTCTGTAGATTATATTTTATATGCATGAACCTTTTTGTAAAAACTTCTTGGCTTGTTTTGATTTTTGTAATTAGTGATGGTGTATGACATTGTTTTCCATTTTATATCTTCTTTCATATGGGAATAAACTGGTTATGTAGAATACATATTTATGCATGGGTTTCTTTGGTAGGTTCTATGTTTGTGGATTACATTGATGCTTTAATATAAAAAGGTTTTTTAATACTGTTTTCAAACTTTTCTTAATTTTTCTGGCTCATATGAAGCCATAAACCAAGGTCACAGAACAGTATACTAGATTAGATCTGGGAATTCTTTCACTTATTATCAGGATTTTAGAATCCTCTTCCTACTAATCTATTCCATTGTATGATGTTACTACAGTATTATAAAATCCAGATTAGAGTAGGAGCTCAATAAAGTAGTCACAAGTTAATTTTCTGTATATGTCAAAGCTAATTGACAAACGTCAACCACAACATTGAATTATGGGAATAACTTGCTTGAATTATATGCAGAGGCCAGCCGAGTTTCGTACGAGAAAAAGGGTTTCAAGGATAGCTAGTCAAGATGAGTTGTCAACCTCTTCGAGACGTAAAAAGGTGCGTGATGAAAAAGGCATTCCTCGACGTGAAGGATTACGACCTCGACGTTCCAAAATGATGTCAAAACAACAACAGCCTTATGAAGAATTTGAAGATGACCAGGATACTTCAGAAGAGCAGGGTGGTCAAGATGAAGCAGAAAATGGCAATGATGTAGAGGACGTTGGTGATGGTGAGGATGAGGGGGAGGAGGAAGATGGTGACGATGAAGAGGGTGAAGAAGAAGATGGAGAAGAAGAAGAAGAACAGAATGGGACAAGGCGATATGATCTTCGGAATCGTGCAGAAGTTCGAAGGTCGTCCCCGGAGAAGGAAGGCAAACAAAGACAACGATCTCCTCAAAGAGTATTACATCAAGGAATGAGTACCAAGAGTAACAAGGATGTAAGAAGGGGTGGAACTCGAGTTCATAAACGCAATCGCATAAGCAGGGCTGAGGATTCAGATGACTCTCTTCTTGTGGATGAGCTTGATCAAGGACCCGCGGTTCCTTGGCCACGTGGCGGAAATAGAAGTGGTGCACCATGGCTTTTAGGAGGGGGGCTAGATATGCATGGGGCAACAGCATGGGGATTGAATGTGGCTGCTTCTGGTTGGGATCATCAGGGTGATGCCTTTGCTTCATTGACTTCTGGAGTGCAAACTGCTGGACCAAGTTCGAAAGGAGGCGCAGATATTCAACCTTTACAAGTTGATGAAAGTGTAAGCTTTGATGACATAGGCGGACTTCCGGAATACATCGACTCTTTGAAAGAAATGGTCTTTTTCCCCTTGCTCTATCCAGATTTTTTTGCAAGTTACCACATCACACCTCCAAGAGGTGTTCTGCTGTGTGGCCCTCCTGGAACTGGAAAGACTCTGATTGCACGAGCATTAGCTTCTGCCGCTTCAAAGGCTGGTCAGAAAGTGAGTTTTTACATGCGCAAGGGAGCTGATGTACTTAGCAAATGGGTCGGCGAGGCTGAGAGACAGCTTAAACTACTTTTCGAAGAAGCACAGAGGAATCAACCGTCTATTATCTTCTTTGATGAGATAGATGGTCTTGCTCCAGTTAGATCGAGCAAGCAAGAGCAGATCCACAATTCCATTATATCAACTTTGCTCGCGTTAATGGATGGTCTTGATTCTCGCGGGCAAGTTGTTTTGATTGGAGCTACTAATAGGATTGACGCCATCGATGGAGCCCTACGCCGGCCTGGTCGGTTTGATCGAGAGTTCAACTTTTCTTTGCCTGGCCTTGAGGCACGTGCTGAAATATTAGACATTCACACACGCAAATGGGAGCAACCCCCTTCAAAGGAGCTAAAAATGGAACTTGCAGCTAGTTGTGTAGGTTATTGTGGTGCTGATTTGAAAGCCCTTTGCACAGAAGCTGCTATTCAGGCTTTCCATGAAAAATATCCTCAAGTTTACACCGGTGATGACAAGTTTTTGATTGATGTTGATTCAATTAAGGTTGAAAAATACCAGTTCCTGCAGGCTATGTCAACAATTACTCCTGCTGCTTATAGAGGCTCTGTTGTACAGTCAAGGCCCTTGTCATTAGTGGTTGCGCCGTGCTTACAGAGGCATCTCCAGAAAGTGATGGGTCATATATCTGAAGCTTTTCCTACCCATGCAGGAGCATCAGATACGATCAAGTTTTCTGCGTTTTCATATGGTTCTGCAGTTCCTCTTGTGTATAGGCCTCGTATTTTGATGTGTAGCGATGAAGGCATAGGCCTGGTAATGATCTCAGAACCACTTTGATGTGTAGAATTGCTGGTGATAGTGAGAACACTTTCTAAATTTACTTACTGCTTTTAGTTTTACAGGACCATATCGGGCCTGCTGTTTTGCATGAACTGGAGAAGTTCCCTGTTCATTCTTTAGGGCTTCCTTCTCTTCTCTCTGACCCCAGTGCAAAAACACCGGAAGAGGCACTGGTGCATATATTTGGTGAAGCAAGGAGAACCCCACCCTCTATTTTGTATTTACCTCAGTTCCAGTTTTGGTGGGAAACTATGAGTATTTGCTTAACTTATTTTGACTTCTTATAGCTTATGCTTTACATTGGGAGCGTAAGACAATAATTGTGTACGTAGTTAAGTTGTTTGTGTTCTAAAGTTTCCTATGGTTAAAATTCAGGCACATGGTCAGCTCAAGGCGGTCCTGTTGTCTCTTTTAGAAGAGTTGCCAAGCGATTTCCCAATACTATTACTGGGGACATCATCAGTTCCACTCGATCAACTGGACGAAGAAGCTTCATCAGTTTTTGCTCCTCGTCATGTGTATGTTATACTACATCGTGCATTTGGTAGTGGGATTTGCGTGTTCGTTGTTTGTGTGTCATCTTCGACTATTTATACATCTCAAATTTCTGACTAACTACAACCAAGAGCCATCCATCCATGCTTTTGGGGTTGTATGCTGTTAGCAACGGATGTTTGTTCCAGAGTTTCAATTTAACAGTTGCATATATGGTCTTTTTCTTAGAAAACCTGGTTTCTACAATTGCTGCTCTGTAGTTTATTCTAACTTGTATGTGAAATCTTTTCTGAAACTATTAGCAAGCTGTCAAAGTTTGCTGATGACGCATACTCTTGGTCCCTACGAAATGAGATAACTGTATCCTTGAAAGTCATAACATGGAGTTGTCATAGGATTAGATGATGAAAATAGCGAAAAACTTGATTATGTAGTTACATTTTCCACTAGCCAATTCTTCCTTGTTTCTTTGGATTAAGTACGGTATATGCATATAGATGCATCCTTTATTGGTTTTTGTAAAAAAGAGTAGTTCCGTTTGATCATTTCTCATATTTCTTACCTTCACAGTTATCAACTGGAGAAACCAACATCAGAGGACAGATCTTTGTTCTTTGATCGGTTGGTTGAAGCTGTCGTCTCTATCTTGTCTGAAGGGACCACAAGCAAATCCGAAGAGCTAAAATCGCTTCCTGAACTTCCCAAGGTACCAAAAGCCCCAAGTGGTCCAAAAGCCTCAGAGCTCAAAGCCCAAGCAGAAGCGGAGCAGCATGCCCTTCGCCGCCTGCGAATATGTCTTCGAGATGTTTGCAATCGGTAGGTAAATATCTATTAACGTCTTTATCTGTTCTCTGGATCTTGTGTCAGAGTTCACACCTTTAATATGTTTGCTTAACAAACCAATGAACATCATTGCTGGCAGAGTGTTCTAATATCCCGATCCTTCTATGTTATGGTGCCATAATGAGAACTTGTAGTTATGCCTGCTCTTATATGGTGCAGGATTCTATATGATAAACGCTTCAGTGCTTTTCACTATCCTGTGCTGGAGGAGGAGGCACCAAACTATCGGACCATAGTTCAAAATCCCATGGACGTGGCTACTCTGCTGCAGCGTGTAGACTGCGGGCAGTATATCACGTGTTCAGCATTCGTGGTAGATGTTGATCTGATTTTGACAAATGCAAAGGTGCAGATATTTAAGTCTAGGGCAATTGCTTTTTGTTGAGATGTGTTTTTCTGATTGACTACTTTTTGAGTTAATTATGTTTCTTTTCTACATGATGAAACCTTTTTATTTAGAAAATTACATAAAATTTTGTGCACGACTAGTTACAAATCTGTACTAGTACTAACAGTGCTTTTAAGCTGTTTTTAGGCTTACAATGGCGAAGATTACACTGGAGCTAGAATCGTTAGTAAATCATATGAGCTTCGTGATGCAGTAAGTGGTTTCTTCACTTGTTTTAGCTATAATACATGATTTCATAGTGTTAGTTATCTTAGTTCTTCTTGTTAAAATAATACCTTCTGTTAGGTACAAGGCATGCTGTCACAGATGGACCCAGCATTGATCAAGTTCTGTGATAAGATTGCCTCCCAAGCGGGCCCGATGAGTGTGCCAGATGATGTTGGAGGTCTGGCTTTCCCACTTACGCCCGTTGTGCAACCGACAAGTGTTACTAGAGTAAGTGCTCGACTCCGTAATGTCCAACCGGAAGTGAATTTGACTCAAAGTTACGAAGCATTAAGGCGCCCAAAGAAGAGTTTTGATACTGAACAAGCGGGTATATATGTTTTCTATTTCTTTCTTCTGTTCGAACTTTATCAGTCTGATTAATGGTTCGAGTTAAACTAATACTGTCCCGAAACTGCAATCTCCAACTCTCTCTCTACAGGTGGCACCAGCGATCATCATCAAGATTCAGTAGTGGTTGAAGACAAATTTAGGCAGGCAGAATTGGGCTTGTCATCATCATCAAGGCCAGAACCATCATTGGCATCCCTAGAACACCTCCAGGCAAATGGTACCACCACTACCCTGGAATCAGTAACCCAAGGGACAAAGGGTAATTCTCCTTCCGCTGCCACTGCCATTGCCTGTGATGAGCAGTTGGAAGAAGTTTGTGGGAACGAGCCTACTCCTTCCGCTGTAGGAAGCCAGTGCCAGGAAGATGCTATCATGTCAGATACAGAGAAGATCTCTGGCAGCAGTGGTGACATAGTTGACTCTGTAAAGCTGCAAATGGTGAAGCTCACTGAAGGCTACGGTGTTCCACAGCTTGAAAGGCTTTACACACGTATGGTGAAAGCTGTATTAGAAACCAAAAAGAACAGAGCAGAAGATCATGATAAGATTTCAGCTTCTGAATTTCTGCCGAAGTTCACTGGAAACCTTGCAAACATCTGATTCTTTAAAATAACACCTTGTTACCGATGTGTTCTCTAACATAATTACTTCTTTTTAAAGTATAGAAGTTGCGGTTGCAATGGGAGTCCCTCTAGTGTGAATTAGATTATGTTAGAAATGAATCATGATTAAGCCTGTAGTGTTGTTCCTAATCTTTTCCTTGTTTTCCCTTTCTTTCTTACTAACCCAATTGATAGGTTCTCATTGTTTCCTGTAAATTAATTTCGATGAAATATTGTTGCATTGCAACATTTATTTGTGTAAAAATGCATTAAAAATTTCCCTCCAGGTGTTGATTATCAAATTTTACCTCATTAAAAATGGTGTATAATTATAACATGTTAGTGGCACATCCATCCAGGTAGGTTGATTGTTACGTTTTTAAGATGATCTCGCCCTAAACACCGAAAAAAGTCGTTAAAACAAGCAGGGCTGATAGGATTTCACAATAAAATAAAGAGCAAGGATGATTGGGCTTACGATATGTACATCAGTGTTGCATGCAACCTACTAAGTGTAAGTTCTAGAAGAACAAAATACAAATTTAACTAAACAGCGTCATCTTGTTGCATGGTGCGCATTTTGGTCAATACGTGTGCTGCAGCTGATTCCCTTGCTTCACGTGGATCAGGTTTCACGTGACCACCTTCTGAACACCCGAAATCTAACCCTTGCACTACTACTCTAGCACGAAATCCTTCTCCTCCTAAACAAACAAGGTTATGAGTTATAAGAGACTTGCACATCATCGGATTACAAACTGGAAATGAAAGTTGTCCAAGCTTACCATTTGACA
The DNA here is from genome assembly GCA_023531435.1 of Papaver californicum. NCBI lineage: Eukaryota > Viridiplantae > Streptophyta > Magnoliopsida > Ranunculales > Papaveraceae > Papaver > Papaver californicum. Next base: position 9,176 of record JAJJMC010028260.1, read on the forward strand.
GTAATAAATTGTATGTTGGTAAGGTCCAGTTATTTTGCCTACATATAGTATCCAAATCCTGCAGCAATGAGAAACAAAATGCACCACTACATAGGTGTACAGATAATTTAAGCATGAAGATTGGTTATCCAACTGCCGCAGTAACACTAGTCGCCAAATGAGCACTAGGTATTGCTTCACACAAACAACCAATTTAAAAGTAAGGAAAAAACAATTGCACACAGTGTAATTCAGTAACAAGATTCTTAGGGATGAGCATGCAACTTGCCTTGCATTCATTTGGTAGATTTAGAACTGCCTCTGATAATTTCTTGCTCTTCATATCTTGAGGTAGGTTTATTGTCCCAAAGCGTTGGTCGCTTTCTATGCTATTCTGCAAGGAGGCTCTAGTGATTGCAATGATACAAGCATTTAGAATCCTTTCGATCTTTTCTGCCAAATCACCATCTTCTACAAAGAGAAAATATATTAAATTAAAGCATGAAAGTTTAGTTAACACTTGATTTATGTATCAGGAATATTTAAAATAATCCTTGGCTGAGATAGCGTCATGTTATATAATAAGACACATAATGCATACTTGTATTTCTATAATGAAAATTAGCGTGTTGCATGTTTTACATGTTCAACAATATACATGAAAAACTAAATTAGATGTCAACAAGGACGGAAATATTACCATTTGGCATTGTTTGCAGATATCTTCACAAATAGCTATGTGATCCTGTAGGTCTCGTTGAAGACCAGACTACAAAAACGAAGAAAGTCTTTTTTAAACAGAACAAATCAAGAAGAATATGTTCGGTACAAGATGCAAGAGCAAAGGTGGACTAATTAACATTAACCATTCCAGATATCTCTCCATTAAGAATGGCATATAAATTTTGCATTCATAATCATCATGTAACATTAGAGTCATAATAAAAGAAAACTGGCTAGCCATGGAAACTTGCTGCAATTTTAATGATTATAATCTTTGATCGCTTTCATCTTTATCAGTGAGATCCACTAGTAGAGGACTAGAGGTATACTACAGTGCGCCCAAGAACACTCATATTTTTTCATAATTAGCCGATATTGAGTTTCATTCTATATTCATCATCCAGGGTATAGCAACTTGTTAAAAAACAAAAGTTAGGTGTACTATAAATAGCACAAGTGCATACCAGTTCATTGCATCTTGTGTGAAGCAATATCAAGGTAACCTGTAACATTTCACGCATTTTTGGAGTTAAAATACTTGGTTTCTTTTTAAGATTCTGAGTAATAAACTCATAAGCTTGTTCTCCGCGAATTTCATCTTCACAAGAATTGCCCATATTTAGATTAATATTTTTGCAAGGAACTTCTGCACTTGTGGTTCTTCCACAGAGTGCTGCCTCTTTCCCAAAATCAACCCTGTCCACCTAGCAACAACAATAGAGGAAATTGTAGCCGTGGTTGACTAATCCATAACTGATCTTAGCTCTAAAATGGCCAAAAACAGAAATCCTTCAGATCTAGGACTATGATAACTCATCAACAGTTAAGACCCTTCATAGATAGCAGCAATTGATTGTTATACCCATGAAAAAAAACGTACCTGGACTAAAGGTACCTCATATATGCCGACTCTTTTACGAGTACTTCTGGAATTACTGTCAGTAGAGGACTTCATCTTTTTATTGATGTGAATAAGGGGATCCTTATTAGTTGTGGCCACACTTCTATCCGTGTTTACTCTTTCAGTTGTAGTAGAGTTTACTCGTTCGGTGGTAGAGTTCTTGTTTACTCCTTCAGTGGTAGAGTTCTTGTTTAATCTTTCAGGTGTCAAGTTCTTGTTAACTTTTTCAGCTGGGGACTTTCTTTTTTTTGTTGACAATAATATTTGAAGTGCTCGGAATAACAGGAGTCTCGCAGCTCTCAACTAGTATGTCACGGTCGGAATCATCAGTTTCTAGAAAATAGTCTATGTTCGCTTCTTCAAGTCCTGCCCTGCAGAAAAATTCCTCACTGTATAATAATTATTAGAGCAAGAAAGACACCCATTTGTACAGGATCAATGAATCCTAAAATTCTAAATTAAACAAATTCAAAATGCATAGTTTCGGTAGTAATACAAACATGTAAGACCAATTCTAGAATAAGAAACAAATTTTAACTAAAAAACGACAATCAGCAGCTTTCAAAATTGTAGGAGGAAAAATAAAACAAGCAGGTGAAAAACATATTCTCTAGAACCTGTGTTCACTTTCCCAGTTACTTAATTCCAAGGGCTTTGGGTTTGGTACATGTTTTTGGATTTAGATAATACTACAAATACTAACTAAACGTCTGGAATCTGGATCACATCGCTGTCAGTCTGACGAATTTATACACAGCAAAGAAAACACAGAACTGACAAGTTTAAAATATATAATACTCTCTTCGGTTATTTTTATTTTTTATTTGACCTATTTTTAGGTTAAAATAAAAAAATAATAGTAATATTTTTCCAAAAATAGAAATAATATGATTAAAAAAAAATACTATTACCTTGGAAGCCAGTCTGATAAAACAGCACCATAAGGTAGCAAATGGAAGTAGTAGACAACTTCGCAGACTGAACAACTTCCATATTCCATCTTGGCCAATGGACCGCGCAAGCTTCACAAACATAAAAATAAGTCACATCATCACTTGTCAGCATAATATGTTGTGAATGATAACTAGGCAGCATTAACATACAAGTGTGTTCATGTAAGGTTTCCCAAGCCAATGCAAGTGGATAAACTATAATGAAAGAATATAGAAACATTATTCAAGATGAACAGCTGATGCCAAGGTTATATAAATCTTTGAACCTTACTTCCCCACCTGTTTATAGCATCTTCAATAGGAACTTGAGTTAGATCCTCGTGGAAAGGTTTAATACACTTCATCAAATAGAAACAAGCAGTTGACTTCTCAGCACTTAGCGAGGCACAACATGTCTTTCCAAAACCCTGAGATCCACACGACTACATACTACCCATAGTCAGTAACAACAGCAGAAAATACTAAGCCAACCTCGACAGCTCTGCATCATATATTGCTGGTTGATCGGATCAGATAAATTAAAACTCGCTGCACTTCGGTTCATCCTATTTTATTTTTATTTATTTTTTGCGCTCTTTATGATTATTGATGGAAATTACCATTTAGAAAACAAGTGTGGATATTGAGGGAAATTATTCAAGAAGTATATCACACAAGCGAATCTTTTTTCTTGCTTCAGTTGCATCATGATATATCTTCTAATAAAAAATGCTCCTGAGTCTTATCATTTACCCCCCTTGTAAATAGCGTTTGTTCCAAGACCACACTAGGAAACATGCTCGGTATAATAAGTTAAACACGTGAAGATCAACTTTCAAAACTTCAGGTTTTAAATATCAAAATGTAGGAATCGCTTAATATCAGTCAGTCCTTAAAAATGCTTACAAAAAAAAATAAAAAATTAGTCGCTAAACCTAAGCATTAAGCAAGCGATGCCTGAAATTGATTGTTAATAATCTAAAGATATTTTAAGATATATGACTTACCTGTTGCTTCCTTAACAATTGAAAATGCAATTCGACGGTAGGTCACTTCATCAGCGTTCATATCACCTCCTAAAGGCCATTTTCTAATTTTCTTCTTTTTATTTCCTTTTTGTTTCTCCAACTTGTCCTCTAGTTTATTACTAAAATAATCATTGGCTTCCTCTATCAGCGACCAAACGCCCTGAGTTGTTGAACCATGGACCAAAAAGCAGTTCCTCATGCAGTCCATCAGAAATATAGCAACTTTGGAAATTGGCCATCCCTCAGTACATGGAGCATCTTTCGATGCATCTAAACTTAAAGAAATTTTGCAAGCATCCTGTATCGCTTTCTTCATGGGTGATAGAAAGTCCTCTGGTTCATTTGATAAGGACTTACACCTTTGCATGAATTTCATGTGTTCCAAGAGATCTGGTGTGGCTTTGACCGCTACTTTGCAGAAAGATTCAAAATCCAGGAACTCAAGATGTGGAAATTGTTTCCTGTGGTAGTAGTTGTACAGCAACACAACTGCATGCATCTGGAGACACTCAAAAGAAACACCGTCAGCAAATTTGAGAACGCTGCTCCACTATAAACAAAAGAAAACACACAAACCACATATGACAAATTTAGCCAGTACTCTAACGAGTGAATCTGATTTTCCGATTTCACCAAGGTATAGTTATATTATATCAACCCATTTAACATGCAATATATTCTTTTTGATATATCTGTCTTTCTCCTTTCTTTTTAAACATATGAAAACTAAACCAAGCTCCAACTATGTCTGAGTGTTAAACTGGAGCACTCAAAAAGTTAAAAACTTATAAAACTCTTTCATGGAATTTCACATGATCAGCAGCAGAAAGAATCATAAGGCTAGTCTTGAAATTTATGTCTTAACCCCAATTATAATAGCTAAATCAATCATCATCCCACTCTCATCGCCCTAAAACTCCCAACAGAAAATAAAGTTGTTTGAAAAGTCAACCGCAATATTGATAACACAAACACTTATAACTGAACCATCAGTTTAGGGGTAGAAAATTATAAAATTTCTCAATTTCTAGGAAGGAGGTCATTCAGGGCCATTTCTAGAAAAACTTATTCTTTTAAAATTTTATCATTCAACATAAACCTATTTCACTCCCACAAATTTCCATCATCGTCATTGCGAAAACATCAGTAATTCTAAGGGTTTACCTGAATGACAGGATTATATGATATGGTATTAGCTAATCAACATAGCCTAAAAACACAAATCTAATCGAAAATTAATACACTCGGTGATGCACAAAGAGTACATGCAACATTCCTAAGTAAGCTGTAACACGCTATGCATTCAACAAAGAGAATGAAACCACATGAGAGAAACAAAAGAAAGAACGCTACCTGTATAGCAATGGAATTTTCCAACAAAAGAGAAGCTGAATCATCAAGTACTTTTGAAGAAGAGGTTTTAACATGTAAAGCTGGTCCAACTAGGTCATCAAGCAAAGCCTGTACAACATTCGCAGTGGTAATTGCTTCTTCTGTAGATGAAGCTGAAATAGATGAGGAATCGACATTTGTTTCACAAAAATCCTTTCTAAGGCTTTCTTCTTCTATTATCTCTTCAACCACTGGAGGTATGCAAAATGACTCCACATTCATGTCTGTATACAATTTTATAGAGTTTTCTATACCTGTATTACTCCTTCTTCACAAACTTGAAGTAAGGAAGATGAATCAACTTTTTGAATGTTTTCTTCTCCTGTTACTTCTTCAATAATGTCCGTAGAAGCTTGAATTAGGTTTTCTGCTTCTTCTTCGACCACTACTTCTTCATCTAATTGAAGTAAGGTAGATGAATCAACATTATCCACCTTTCGTTCTTCTATTACTTCTTCCATCACTAGAAGTAATGAAGATGAATCCCTGTCAGAATCATCAGTATCCAGACAATCCTCCATGTTTGCTTCTTCAAGTCCAGCCCTGCAGGGAATTTTTTTTGCATAATCGAACAAAATTACAAGCATTTGTAAAGGAGCAACATATCTTATGATTTTATTATTCTACAAATTTAATTGCATAGTAATTCAGTAGTGACTACAAATACCTAAGACCAATCCCCAAATAATAGTCAAACACATAAACTCTGTCTACATCATTTAACTCCATCACATTGATCCACAATGATAAAAGGAACCATAGGCTAAACACTGTGCTCTTGCAACTTGTCAACCTTTGATTAGCTTTTACAAATATATCGGCTAGCAATTGAGAACGGAGTTATAGACTATTAGGGTTTCAGATATTCAATATGTAAGAGCTTGATTTATTATTATATCCTGAGTGATCAAGACTCTGATTATTTAACAAGTATGCTGCAGTCCGGAATAAGATAAATCACGCAGTTTGAAATGGATACACTGGCACGACGACATGCATGTAAAGAGAACCATGGAAACGTCAAGGTGCAGGATGTCCATAATATTCCTGGAATTTCATGAAAACTAATCATGACAATTATAACTTATAAGGTATTTTCAAGTTTTCAACACAGTTAAGCTTTAACCAAAAACTAAGTAGTTAAAGGGAGAAGTGTGGTATTATTAAAGCACTCAAATGCTCCAGATGGTGGTTTGTGTATCATTTGATGGATCCATGAATCAAACAGACAGCAGATGGATGAATGAGAGCCATCCCATACCACCCATGTGAACAATGTAGCTCAGAGATTTGGTACCAGATCAACTCTGTGCTTATAGGGTACTTCGTTTTTTGCTTAACGGGTTCCTCTTTTTCATTAACTTTTTTATTCTTAGAATGAAGCAATCCTTCATCTATGCAAGTGAAGCCATAGTCCTCTACAATTTCTTGAGAGTCGAAAACATTTTCTTACAGAATATTTTGGTTTTTTTTATTGAATTTGGGAAGATGAAGTTTGCAGCTTTAGATCATTATGGGTTTAAATGATTCATTTTCATGTGAAGGTACTGGAGATATCTGAAGAAAATCACCTGTGTTCTCTATAACCTTGGATGATCAAAATTGACCATGAAACTGATATGAAGCGAAGAAATTGACATTCGAATAAAGGAAATATGGCTCCAACCATTCGTAGTTTGCTTATTTCGTCAACTGGCGATCAGAAACTGAAATGGTCAAATACTCGTCACCAGCAAATCACCATAATCTACAAAAGTTAATGAGGATATTTACCCTCATTAACAATCTAGAATATTCACTTCACCTTTCACATTAATATCTACATAGATTCTAAAAATGCACTGTTCTACACCATTCTCTATATTTAGCTAACTGCACATCCCAGACATTTTCCCAGATACTTAATTCAAAGGTTTACAGATACCCCGAGTACAATCTATATGTCTGGATCATATCACTGTCCTTATTACCAATTTATATACCGCAAAGCAATTGAAGAACTGACAAAAGCAAACTGATACAGTTTTACCTTGAAAACCAGTCTGATAAAACCCCAGCATAAGGTAGCAAATGGAAGTAGTTGACAACTCTGCAAACTGAACGACAGCCATATTCCATCTTGACCAATGGACCGTGCAAACTTCACAAATGTAAAAAAAAAAGTCACATCATCAATTGTCAGCATAATATGTTGTGAATGATAAGAATCCAGCAAACATACAAGTACGCTCATGTTAGGTACCCCAAGTCAATGAAAGTGGATATGCTATAATGAAAAAATACAGAAACATTCAAGATGAACAGTTGATGCCAGGGTTATATAAATCTTTGAACCTTAACCTGTTTATAGCATCTTCAATAGGAATCTGAGTTAGATCCTCTCGGAAAGGTTTAATACACTTAATCAAAAAGAAAGAAGCGCTTGACTTCTCTGCACTTAGCGAGGGAACAACATGATTTTCCAAAACCCTCAGATCCGCCCGACCAATACCTGTTCCAAACATACAATCACCCCAGAGTTAGCAACTTCTGCAGAAAATTTTAAGCATCGCGAGAGCTCTGCACGAAAAATAGCTGGTTGTTCGGACCAGCATAATTTAGAGCTTTCCCCCTTCTCTTCTTTTTTTTACATTCTAGAGCTTATCCACAAGTGCGCTGGACTGAATACACTATTTAAGAAGGTTATTTCCGTTGCATTATGCTATATTTTTAAAGCATTTAGGCCTTTGGGTTATCCCATTTATACAGTTTGTGATTCAAGAGTGCACTAGAATACCAGGTCCTGTAATATATGGTAAACATGCTAACATCAACTTTCACAATTTCATATTGTAAACAATATAAATGAAGGAACAAGATACTATCAGCTAGTCCTTGGCAGAAACCACTAAGCATGTGATGCCTGGAGATAATCCCTAATGATCTAGATATATTGTACGACAGATGATTTACCTGTTGCTTCCTGAACAATTGAGTATGCAAGTTGACGGAAGCTCACTTGATCAGCATTCATATCACTTCCTAGAGGCCATTTTCTGATTTTATTCTTTTTGTTTCCTTTCAGTTTCTCCAGCTTGTCCTCTAGTTTATGGTTAGAATCATCATTGGATTTCTCTATGAGTGACCAAACCCCCTGAGTTGTTGCACTGAACACCAGAAAGCAGTTCTTTGTGCTGTCGGTCAGAAAAATAGCAACTTTTGAAACTGGCCATCCGTCTGTACATGGAGCATCCTTTGATGCATCCAACCCTATTGAAATATTGCAAGCATCCTGTATTGCTTTCTCTGTGGGTGACAGAAGGTTCTCTGGTTCATCTGATATGGATTTACATATTTGCATGCATTTCATTTGTCCACAGAGACCCGGGTTAGCATTTACGGACACTTTACAAAAAGATTCAAAATCCAGGAACTTGAGATGTGGAAATTGTTTTCTGTGGTAGTAGTTGTAAAGCAACACAACTGCATGTATCTGGAGACACTCAAAAGAACATATAATCAGAAAATTCAAAAAAATTGCTCCACAATAAACATAAGAAAATGCGCATTCAGAAAGATAGATATTTAAGAGAAACCTGGCTGATGCTCATTCATGGTCTAACAACCTTACCTGTCCACCTGGTGCTCATGGAGAGTCTCTCAAAGATTTTTGAATGAAGTGCACTACCTCAGCAAAGAGTGCAAATTATCAAACTCTATTTGACAGTTCAAATTATCAGCATCTTCAACCATTTTGGTGGGTTAAATGTTACAGACTTTTCAGTTATAATGAAGAGGTCAACCAGTACTGGGTCAATCAGCACTCTCCCATTTCTTGCAAACAAAACCTACGATCTTGGCTATTATAAAGGTTTTTCTGATTGATTAATTGATATTGCATTAGCTAATCAACAGACAGAGCATAAAGAAACAGAGATGACCGCAAACACGCCAGCATTCACAGAAACTTACATGCAGCATATTTAAGTCAGCCCTAACTATGAATTGAACAAAGGAGACGGAAAAACACGAGACAAACGAAAGAAAGAATGATTACCTGTTTTGCAATCAAATGAGAAGCTGAATCATCAGGGATTCCAGAAGAAGAAGAATTAGTAGGTAAAACTGGTTCAACTAAGTACTCAAGCAAAGCCTGTATAACATCCTTAGTTTGAATTGTCTCTTCTTCTTCATCATCTTCTTCTTCCATAGTTGAAGCTGAAATAGATGTTGAATGTACATTGATCTCATTAAAAGCTTTTTCATGGCTTTCTTCTGTTGGGAAATAAAAATGTTTTGTTATTAAAATTAATAGTTTATTACTTAAATTAATTTTGTTACTATAATTAGCTTGATGGGTGCTAGGACAACTAGTCCAAATTTGGGTGGAATTATAGCCATCCATTTTCACTTCTTAGTGAATGAGAAATCTTTGGTTATCCCATATTGGGCAAACCAAGGAGGAAGTTCATGCATATTACCACATATGTTCTATATAAGGAAAAGAACTAGTGGATTGGATATGGACTTGGAAAATGGACTAGTGGGCAAATGCATACATGTACGGAGCTTGCGGTGCTTGCGTGTGCTTTTGCGTGTGTTTTTGGCGTGAGCCTTGGCGTGAACCTTGGCGCGAGCATTGGTGTGAGCCTTGGTGCGAGCCTTGGTGTGAGCCTTGGCGTGAGCTTGGCGTGAGCCTGCGAGTGCACACGTGTACCCATCAATGAGAAAACGTTTCTTTAATTTTAAATAAATATTTTACCGTTTGAATTAAATGGAAAATAAAATCATAAATAATTTTTTAATTAA
>JAJJMC010028260.1:18928-53870 GCA_023531435.1 Papaver californicum
TTCTCTGTGTTTGTTTTTCTCTGTTACAGGAAGTATATTATCCAACATCTTCTTCATCTACTTCAAGTAAAGAAGATGTATCAGCTTTTATAAGGGTTACTTCTTCAGATACTGGAATTATGTAAGATAAATCGATATTTGTTTCGTAGAAGCTTTTACTAGGTCCTCTTCGTCGTCTACTACTGCTACGTCTACTTGGAGTAATGAAGATGAATCAACATTTTTAAGGTTTTCTTCCTCAATTTCTTCTACAACTTCTTCTTCGACCAGTGCTTGTGCAGCAGATGCGTCAACATTGTTAAAGTTTTCTTCCTCAATTTCTTCTGCAATCACTTCTTCGACCACTGCATGTGCCGCAGATGCATCAACATTGTTAAGGTTTTCTTCCTCAATTTCTTTTGCAATCACTTCTTCGACCAGTGCATGTACAGCAGATGCATCAACATTGTTAAGGCTTTCTTCCTCAATTTCTTCTGCAATCGCTTCTTCGACAACTGCATGTGCTGTTAACTTGAGATTTCATTATATTTCAATATTTCTTGTTACAGGAAGATCAAGTTTTATAACATACTTCATGAGATATCTTAGGAAGCAAAATATTCTAAATCTTGTACATATTTAATACGTATCAATGCATACCCTACAATATATCCTACGTATTTCCTAGGATATTCTGACACTCCCCCTCAAGTTGAGTAATGGGATCACCAATACTCAACTTGCGCAATGCCATGTTGAGAGTTTTTCCACTTACCTCTTTTGTGAGAATGTCTGCTAACTGGTCTTCTGATCGGACAAATGGTAATTCAATCAGTCCTTCTTCTAATTTCTCTTTGATGAAGTGCCTATCGACTTCAACATGTTTTGTTCGATCGTGCTGGACTGGATTCTCTGATATACTAATGGCTGCTTTGTTATCGCATAGAAGCTTGCATGCGTTCTGAGGTGGGAATCCAATTTCTATCATTAGCTTCCTGAGCCAAAGCACTTCTGTTAACCCTCGAGCAATTCCTCTGAATTCAGCCTCAGCACTAGACAATGCAACCACCTTCTGTTTCTTGCTCCGCCAGGTTACCAGATTTCCTCCTACCATTGTAAAATATCCAGATGTTGAACGTCTATCAACTCGGTTTCCGGCCCAATCGGCATCTGTATAACCTTGCACTTCTAAGTTACTATTCCTTCTGAAGATTACTCCTCTTCCTGGTGATCCTTTTAGATATCGAACAACTCGTATTGCTGCTTCCATATGTTCAACTTGAGGACTATGCATAAACTGACTTATCACTCCCACATCATATGCTATATCTGGTCTGGTGTGAGAGAGATAGATTAGTCTTCCAACAAGTCTTTGATATTGCTCTCTATTTGCTGGCTTCCCTCCTTCTGTTATTTGAAGTCCATGGTTGATCATAATTGGGGTCTCTATAGGTTTACTGTCAACCATTCCTATCTCTGCTAGTAAATCAAGAGTGTATTTCTTCTGAGATATGAAGATTCCACTTCTCGACCTCAACACTTCAATCCCTAGAAAGTATTTCAGTCCTCCTAAATCCTTCATTTCGAACTCCTCAAATAGTTTCTTTCTTAGTTCTTTGATCTCTTCAGAATCACTTCCCGTTATGACCATGTCATCTACATATATGATCAGGCATGTTATAAGGTTCCCTTTTGTTTTAGAAACAAAGTATGATCGGAGTTGCTTTGCTTGTACCCATATCTCTTCATCGCTAAGGTGAACCTGCCGAACCACGCCCTTGGAGATTGCTTAAGACCATATAAAGCCTTTTTTAACCGGCACACCTTGTTTCTTTGAGGCCCTTCAGTAAATCCTGGTGGTCCTTCCATGTATACTTCTTCTTCTAACTCGCCATAGAGGAAGGCATTTTTAACATCAAACTGATGGAGGGACCATCCTTGGTTAGCTGCTACAGAAAGAAGAACCCTGATGGTGTTCATCTTGGCTACCGGAGAGAAGGTTTCTGAGTAGTCTACACCATAGGTCTGGGTGTACCCCTTCGCTACTAGCCTCGCCTTGTATCTTTCGATAGTTCCGTCTGCTTTGTACTTGATGGTGAACACCCACTTACAACCAACTGTCTTTTTTCCCGGAGGTAAGTCATGTTCCCATGTTCCATTCTTTATCAATGCTTCTATCTCTGCTTCCATAGCTTCCTGCCATTCTTTCGTTGACATTGCTTCAAGTACAGTTTTCGGAATTTCCTTAGTGTATAACGTCGCAGTAAACACCTTCGCTTGTTTTGATAAGTTCCCTCTTGCAAGATTACCTATCGGATATTTGGAGGTTCGTGGTTCATGTTCTGGTACGTATTTTCTCAGTGGTATACCTCTGTTCTTTCTTGGTGGCAGCACATATCTATCTTCCTCCTCTTCCATTACTAGTTCAGTTGAAGGGCTGTTATCAAGGTCAATTACATCACAGATATGTGGATCAGTTAGGGGATTTCTTACCTCAGGAGTATCAAACACAAGGGAGTCTCGGGCTGATGGTTTTGTCGAAGGGTGTTGTACAGTGGTCAGATGTGGCAACTCGGCAGTGTTGATAGTGTTGTTGTAAGTATTCCTCCTGTGGTATACTAGAAGTGGAGGTCCGGTGGAATGTGCAGCAACAGGTTCAGGTTCAGTACCCCCGGAACTGGGTGATTCTATGGAGTTTTCAGCAACAATAGGACCTGTAGACTTTGCAGGACCTGTAGACCTTGCACCAGCAGCGTCAGTGGGTTCAATACGTTCAGCACCAGCAGCATCAGTTAGTTCAATACGTTCAGCACCAGCAGCATCAGTCAGCTCGGTAGGTTCAGGCACAGACACAGACCTCTCAGGCATTTCGGTATGTACAGGCACAAACACAGACCTCTCAGGCATAGCATTACCCAGTTCCGGAGCATCAGGTATAGACCGGTCAGGCACAGCAGCATCAATATGTTCGGTACCCAGTTCCGGAGCATCAGGTATCGACAACCAACTCAGGGAATCCCTTATATTCTCCCCCCTGATTCCTGAGTTGTGAGAAGTAGTGGTATTCAGACTCAACAAAATTACAGTCCATAGTAACGAACATGCGACGAGAGGGAGGATGATGACAGCGATATCCTTTCTGATGGATTCCATATCCTACAAAGACACATTTGAGGGCACATGGGTCGAGTTTTGTTCGGGCTGTTTTCGGAATGTGAACAAAGACTGATGTTCCAAAGATGCGTGGTGGTAGAGTTAAGATTGAAGGTATGTCTGTATGGGTAGAAAGAGCATGTAAGGGTGTTTGATGGTTGAGAATTTTTGTTGGTAATCTGTTGAGAAGGTAAGTTGCTGTTGCTACGGCTTCAGGCCAAAAATGTTTGGGTACTTTGGATTCAATCATAAGGGCTCTAGTCATTTCAAGGAGGATTCTATTCTTTCGTTCGGCTACCCCATTCTGTTGGGGTGTATTAGTGCATGAAGTTTGATGGATGATGCCATGTTGGTTGAAGAAAGCTTGTAGGTTGTGGTTCACATATTCCCCCCCATTGTCGGAACGAAAAATTTGGATTTTTTTGTTGAATTGAGTATGAACCATTTGATAGAAAGAAATGAATCTATCAGAAACTTCTGACTTATTTTTCGGAATATAGATCCAGGTTGTGCGAGTGCAGTCATCAATAAACAAGACAAAATATCGAAAGACTGAGTGTTGAGAGTTTGGTGCTGGACCCCAGACATCAGAGTGAACTAATGAAAAATTGACTTTACTCTATTATTATTTGGACGAAATGATGTTCTGTGGCTCTTGGCCAGAATGCAAGTTTCACACAACTCGTGTGTTTTATTTAGAAATAAAGAAGGGAATAACATCTTAAGATACCCTGATGAGGGATGACCTAACCGGCGATGCCAAAGCCAAAGTTGTTTGTCCGTCGTTCTGTGAGCGACTCTAGCAACACCTTGTTGAGCCACCTCATCAACCATGTACAACCCTCCTCGTTCAGTGCCACGCCCAATAATCTCCTGTGTAAGAATGTCCTGTAGGATACAAAAGGTAGGGTACATTAGTACTCGACAGTTGAGTTCACGAGTAACTTGACTTATTGACAGAAGTTTACAAGACAGAGAAGGGACATATAAGCATCTTAATCTAATATGGGGAGATATTTCTATAATTCCCGCTCCTTCTACCATTAAAACACCCCCATTTGCTGTATGAATCTGTGCTTTTCTGGTTGGGCATGATCCAATAATGTCTGTAGGATCATAAGTCATAGTATCGGTAGCCCCACAATCGAAAATCCATTGCCTATCCTTCTCTGTACATTTCCCAGAATACTTCTGAGCCTCCATTGCTATGCCTACAGTTCTGTCAGAATTATTGTAAGACGTTAAACACAAGTTTTGATCCCAACTGTTCCGGTTACCTGTCTCTTCTGTACTGTTGCTATGAGTGAGTCCTGTTGCTGTCCGGTCTTCCATTATTCCAGCAGCAACACCGTTGTTAGTCCCTCCACTAGTCTGGGCTTCAACAGCAACCATGGTGTCCCGGTCAGCTGCATTGGTTTCTGAGGCGCACATAGCTACGGCAGCCTTGTTGTTACCCATTTTTCCTGGCTTATGGCCGTCCTCCCACCAATCTGGGAAGCCAACAAGTCTGAAGCAGGTTTCCTTTGTATGTTTCGACATACCACAGTGGGTACAATGTAGCTTATACTTGTCTGTGTATGGTTTATTGATATGATTTGGGAATTACCCAATAAAATAACCGCAATCGCACGGCGTCTAACTAGTAGACAACGGCAAGTACAGGTCGTACCCACAGAGAGCGGGGAAATATTGCAATTAATATCTCTAATAAACTAACCAAGAGGAATATTTTTGTGATTTTTATATTAATAAATAAAATAATAAACTAACAAAACTAATAAAATGTGACCGAGTAGAGAGAGTCAGTAACCAGGGTTTTCAGTATCCACCACTATTTAATTCATGAATATTTAGAGTCGCAAATATCGCTGGGACGCCCTAAACATGATGCATCAAAAAGCCCTAGTCTCAAGCATACACCATAAAATTGCGCTAGCGAGAAAATTATACGAAACTAATTAAAGGTCTACAAATAATACTTGGCTATTCTAAGTATACCCCATCAAAAGATTTAACCAAAGCATGGAATATCAAATAAGTAGACAAATATATTTTTAGAATAACAATTGTATATCAGAAACATGGAACATCAAAACCATAGGCCAAGCATGCACCATAAACGACAATACAATTGTTTAAAGTCATGAATTTAATCTATTTAAATCATAATGGTCTGTATCAAATATTTAATTCAATTGATCTAAAACTGTAAGTGGTTTCAACATTAACCCTAGTTACAAATTAATTTAGAACATGGAAAAGGGTTTCTCAAAACCCATAAAAATAAATAGAAGAGAAGAAAGAATTAAACCGTCACCGTCGTCGCCCAGCAAACAATCTTCTTCTTCTTCGCTTCCGAACCAGAAACGTTCCTGTACAGACGAAAATAGACCTGACGCCTCCAAACCTAAAAGAAGAACTCTGTCCCCCGCCTTGTCCTCTCTCTCTTCCCCCCTCTACAGAGAACCTTGTACACGCCTTTATAGCTTTTCCCCTAGGTTTCCAAAAAGAATACCTATTTCAACCAAAGTCTCCACCTAATACTAGCCACGTGACATAGCCTCATACAATTAACTTATAGCCTCTAGCTCCACCTGACGCACCTATCCCATCTCTTCTAATCACCTAGCCATCACGTCACTTTCAACCAACAACCTTCCACTTTCCTAAAAGCAAACCTAGCCACCTATGTTATGTCTCACCTCCATGTGCTTAGACTAGCCGTACTTGCACCCCCTAGCCTTCTTCTCTAGGTCCTCTTTTCACTTTAAAACAGACCTAGTAATAGCCTGTACGTTTACTTAAAATTGGTTGTAGCTTCCTGTTTTCTCCACATACTCCAAACGTCACTATCCTACTCTTCTCACTTAATCCAAGCAAACCACCTCTCTTTTACCGAGTTGTACATCAGTCAACACCAAAAGAGCACATCACATCACTTCTTTCATTAGCCTAGAGTCTTCTTATCAAGCCGTACAAGTTAGTAGACACCACACTTGATAGGCTATAATCATCAGGCTAAGTCTTCTCACGCTATCCTCTTCACGTGTGTGATGTACCAACTCAACAGCCTACTATACGTTGTCTGCTCCTTTCTTGCATGTGTATAGGCTTTGTCGCATATCATGCACCGGACACAACTACATCAATAGTCAATATTCCAGCCAACTCACTCCATTTAGTCATGTTTTATTCGTAACTTCGAATTTTATGTATATCACCTGTTAAACCAATAAAAATATATTATTAATACAAATTCAAGCACTAATAAAAATAGATTAAGTGGTAAAAATGTATAAATTATGTGCTAATCATTTATTCATACTCTTGTTGTCCATTTTCTTCCGTTGGCCACGTCCCTGCAATCTTTCACCTGAGTGTCTTGTGAACAATCCTGTTCCTAGTCCACCTTGTGATGATGAATCTTCATCACTTATTGGCTTCAGTATACGAGACCTGGCAACCTCTTTTCTTATGGTTGCATAGGCGGATTCAACCGGGGGAAGTGGCTCAGCGCGAAGAATCTCTCGGCGAATCACTTTATACCTACTATCTAAGCCTCCTAGAAAATTGAATAGCCGGTTTTCTTGTGTGATTTTGTTGTAGATTGAGATGTCTTCATTCGATTTCATTGGGTTTGGCCTTCTCCGATCAATGGTCAACCATAAGGGTTGTAGGGAATTCCAGTATTGTTCGAGAGTTTGAGAGCCTTGTGTTTGTCGACTTGCCAGATTGTGTAGGTCATAAATCTGTAGCGCATCACCCCCACTTCCATAGGTAATGGCTAAAGCATCCCAGAGTGCCTTGGCCGATGCATACTCTGCAACATTGTTGATAAGATTTGGCTCAATATTCTTGAGAATCCATGAAAAAACTCCCAAGTCATCTTGTTCCCAACGAAGAAACCCTGGATCATCTCCTGTTGGTGCTTGGGTTTTTCCAGTGATGTGTCCCGTCCTTCCTCTGACTCCTATCTCGACTCTCATAAGCCGTGCCCAGAGAGGATAGTTCTCTCCGTTTAACTTAATACTGATTTTCACCCTTTCTGTGATGGATGTATTAGATTGAATTGTGTTGATTCCGTTCTTGAGAAGTTTTGCAATCTGTAGGGTGAGAGCATCAGGGATCTCCCCACTTGTTGTTGTATTGGATTCTGATATGATTCTGTATAGATCCCTTCTGATTTAGATTGGTTGTTCTAAGCTTTAAGGTTGGTATAAGAAGCAAAGGAAATCATGATTTTCTGGATCGATGCTTGCTCTGATACCATGTTAACTTGAGATTTCATTATATTTCAATATTTCTTGTTACAGGAAGATCAAGTTTTATAACATACTTCATGAGATATCTTAGGAAGCAAAATATTCTAAATCTTGTACATATCTAATACGTATCAATGCGTACCCTACAATATATCCTACGTATTTCCTAGGATATTCTGACATGTGCAGCAAATGCATCAAAAATTTTAAGGTTTTCTTCCTCAATTTCTTCTGCAACTACTTCTTCAACCAGTGCATATGCAGCAGATGAATCCACATTTTTTAAGGTTTTCTTCCTCAATTTTTTCTACAATCACTTCTTCGGCCACTACATGTCCAGCGGATGAATCAACATGTTAGAGAAAATGGGCTTGGTTTCAGTTATGTTTTTTTGGTCTTGGAGAAAATGGACTTAGAACTTAGGACCAAGGGGTCACTAAGGAAAACTATCACATTTTCACTATTTGTGGATGAACCTTTAGTCCCACATTGGAGAAACTAAAGATGTTTCCTCTCCTTATTACTTAGAAATGCATCTAAGGGAGGCCCCTTAGGGGTTTAGAATTTTTTGTGTATGGAAGAGGACTAAGGCTATGGGCTAGTTTGTGCAACCATACATTTCACAAACACGCGGTGCTTCGCACGCCGTCTTCGGGTTCGGGCGTGGGTGTGGGTCAACCAAGACTTACCTTTTTGGACAAAATATTTTAAATTATTTCCTTACAGAATTTAAAACTAAATTAAAATTTGTTTTTAATGTGGGGGGCGCCTGCCCCAGCGAGTATTATTCTTGACCGTTTTCTTATCGTTCAAATTTAATTCACAAATTAATTTTTTGATTAATTATAAAATTAATTCTCATTGATTACTGGTTGAATTCTCTCATATTCTCGCCTATAAAAAGAACCAGAATTTTTCATTTGAACTTACACCAGATGCAGCTACTATCCTTCCTTCTTTTTCCCTCTTCCTGCTTTGTTTTGCGCACTGCTTGTTTACTTCCCTTTTGTTATCTAAATTGATGTTGAGTTCGTTTGAGGGTGACTAGTATTGTGCTTATACTAGTCATAACGGGCAGTTCTATCCTGGACACATCTCCGTTGTGGGGGTATAGCGTCTCTCATTTTTGAGGAGTACCCATGGATTATTGTGTTAAGGACAATTTGCTGAGCAGGTGGCTCTGTCCATTGTGTGTATATCAATTCAGAGATTTCATTAACGTTAACATCTTCTTCTGTTTAGTATTTTTATTGTTGCAGAATCCAACAATCTTAACACAATAAACTTCTCTGTAACAATGGGTAAAAATGATGTTGACAGACCAGAAAAATTCAGTGGCAAAGATTTCAAAAGATGACAATCAAAGATGTTGTTCTTTCTGAGTTTTCATATGTTAGATGAACTAGTTCTGAAATATTTTGATGAGGGTTTGAATGATGTTGGAAATGTAAGGGAGTTGGAAAGTTGGGTTAGACAGAATTATATGGCTAAAAGTCATATTCTGAATTGTTTAGAAGATGCACTATATGATTTTTATAATGCAAAAGATAACTTTTCTGCTTTTGATTTATGGGGCTGCTTTAGAGGCAAAATACCAAGATGAAACTGCTGGAAGTAATAAATTCTTGGTAGCTAGGTTCCTGGAATACAAAATGTCAAATGAAAATTCTGTGGTTGATCAGTTCCTTAAACTTCAACGTATTATCAATGAAATTCTTGTTGAAGGTATGGTGATAGATGAAAATTTTCAAGTGTCTGTTGTGATTGAGAAATTACCGTCTTCCTGATCTGAATACTAACGTAGATTCAGAAATGAAACTGGTGAAGTCGGTATGGTTGATTTGGGTAAGAAGATTCATGTGGAATAATTATTGTGCTCCAAAGAAAAGAACGTATCTTCTGCAAGGGACATGTCCAAATCTGGCATTGGTAAAATTAAAGGTGCCTGTTATGTTTGTGGAACTCCTGGCCATATGGAAATGTACTTTAGAAAACGTAAGGACTTTAATAATAAGAAAAACAATGCTAATTTGTTTAAAAACAACAAAATCGAGTTTTCTGGTACGGTGTCTGAAGTTAATTTGGTAACCAATGTGAGAGACTGGTGGGTAGACTCTGGTGCTACCAAGCATGTCTGTGGAAACAGAGATATGTTCACCTCCTATCAGAAGGTAGGGTAAAGGGAGAAACTCTACATGAGTAACTCGTCTGCAGCACAGGTTGCAGGAAAAGGAGATTTTGGGTTAAAGCTCACTTCTGGCAAGACTCTCACATTGAATGAAGTTCTTCATGTTCCGGACATCTGTAAAAATCTTGTTTCTTGTGGTGTTTTAGATGATAAGGATTTTAAACTTGTTTTTGATACTGGGAAAGTTATTGTCACTAAGGGTAAGGATTATGTAGGTAAGGGTTATAAGACTGAGGGTCTCCACAAACTTAATGTAACCTCTGATGAAATGAATAAAATTGATTCTTCTTCTTATGTTTGTGTGTCATTGAATGTTTGGCATGATAGACTTGGACATGTAAACTATAAGTCAATGCATAAATTGGCTAGCATAGGCTGCATACCCAACTTTAGATTGAATAATGAACATAAATGTGAAGTATGCGTAGAATCAAAATATGCTAAAAAAACCTTTTAGGAAAAATATTCAGAGAAATTCTAAACCCTTAGAATTAATTCATTCAGACCTAGTTGACATGAAATCAGTTCAAACTAGAGGTGGTAAGAAATGGTTTGTCACTTTTGCAGATGATTGTACGAGGTACTGTCACATATATTTACTTAAAGGTAAGGATGATGCCTTAGAAGCCTTTACGATGTATAAACTAGAAGTTGAAAACCAAATGAGTGCTACCATTAAAACTGTTAGGTATGACCGTGGTGGTGAGTATATAATTCCTATAGAAGATTTTTGCATAGAACACGTCATTATACACGAAATAACCCCTCCTTATTCACCACAATCTAATGGTGTGGCTGAATGGAAGAGCTGAACTCTTAATGTCATGTTAATTAGTTCAGGTTTACCTGCAAACTTGTGGGGGGAGGCCGTCCTCTCAGCTTGCTATGTCTTGAACATAGTACCCTTTAAAGGATCAGAAAAAACTCCATATGAGTTATAGAAAGGTAGAAAACCTTCTTATGCATACTTTAAAGTGTGGGGGTGTTTGGCTAAGGTTTCCATTCCTCCACCTAAGAGAACCAAGATAGGACCCAAAACTCTTGAATGTGTCTTCATAGGGTATCCTGAGCATACTACTGCATATAGATTTATGGTTGTAAGTTCTGAAATTTTTGAAATTGGTGTGAATACTATTATGGAATATAGAGATGTTGTGTTATTTGAAAATATTTTTCCATTGAAATCTGATCTTGTATGATATGTGTTGATCCCCTAGATGTCCCTTCGACCAGTCATACATTACCTTTAGAGGAAGATGAATTTGATTTTGAGCCTAGAAGAGGTAAAAGACTTAGAACTGAAAAATCTTTTGAGCCAGACTTCATAACATGCTTAGCTGAGACTGATCCATAGACTTATATAGAATCCATGACTTCTTCTGAAGCTCCATGGTGGAAAGAATCCGTCATTAGTAAAATGAATTCTATTATACAGAATAGTACTTGGGAGATTGTAGATTTATCTCTAGGGTGTAAACCCATAGGTTGTAAATGGATATTCAAAAGGAAATGTAAGGTAGATGGAACTGTGGAAAAATACAAAGCTAGATTAGTAGCTAAAGGCTATAAACAGAAAGAGGGTGTAGATTTCTTTGATACTTATTCACCTGTTACGAGAATTACTTCAATTAGGATGTTAATTGTTATTGTTGTCATCAAATGGATGTAAAAACAACTTTTCTAAATGGTGAATTACATGAAGAAGTTTATATGGACCAACCTGAGGGATTTGTAGTGAAAGGTTGAGAAAACAAAGTTTGTAAACTGAAAAAATCTTTGTATGGTTTGAAACAAGCACCTAAACAGTGGCATGAAAAATTTGATCATGTAATGATTTCTAGTGGCTTTAAAATCAATGAATTTGACAAGTGTGTCTATACTAAACTTGTGAATGATGCCTTTGTGATTGTACGCTTGTATGTTGATGATATGCTTATACTTGGTACAAACATGGATGTAATTAATTCTACAAAGAACATGCTAAATGAGAACTTTGACATGAAAGACTTAGGCCCCGCTGATATGATATTAGGGATGAAAATTAGAAGAAATTCTAATGGATATAGTCTTAGTCAATCTCATTATGTTGAATCTGTGCTTAAAAAATATAATCAGTTTGATTGTGAACCTGCTTGTACTCCATATGATCCTTGTTGTAGACTCAAAAAGAATAAGGGTAATGGAGTTTCACAACTTGAATACTCACGTGTTATAGGAAGGCTGATGTATTTGATGAATTGTACGAGATCGAACATTGCTTATGTTGTGGTAGGTTGAGTAGGTATACCTGTAATCCGGGGCAAGAGCATTGGGATGCACTTATTAGAGCGTTAAGGTACTTGAAGTACACTTTGAAATTTTGTTTAAATTATGAGAGATACCCTGCAGTCCTTGAAGGATTTTGTGATGCAAACTGGATATCAGACTCAGGGGAGTCTAAGTCTACGAGTGGATATGTTTTCACTCTAGCATGTGGTTTGTATCTTGGAAGAGTTCCAAACAGACATGTATAGCTCGATCCACTTTGGAATCGGAGTTTATTGCGTTAGATAAAGCAGGAGAGGAAGCCGCTTGGATAAGATATTTTTTAGAAGACATTTCTCTTTGGCATAGGCCTGTGCTAGCTATATCTATACATTGTGATAGTCAAGCTGCAATAGCTAATGCTAAAAACAGCAACTATAATAGAAAGTCTATACACATTCGTAGAAGACATAATTCCCTAAAACAACTAATCTTAACTGGCGTTATTTCTGTTGACTTTGTGAGGTCTAAGGAGAATATCGCGGACCCTTTGACGAAAGGTTTGTCCAAGGATATAGTTAGTAATGCATCGAGGGGAATGGGGCTTAAGCTCATTAAATAAACTTTCCATGAAAGATACTCAACCTTGCTGACTAGAGATCCCAAGATCAAGGTTTTGAATGAGACAACTAATTTATGGTGGGTTAAAGGAAAAACTATCAGAGAATTTCATTCTCTGTTCCTTCCCTATGATGTAGACGTGATAGTGTGACTGCATGTGAAGGATGACTTTTTAATAAATCTTAATGAGTTTTATAGTTTCAATTTAAGATTGAAGTAGGGTGTAGCAGTAAACACTCTTGACAGAACTCACCTATCTGAATGTGGAAGTGGGCCACTTCTTATGAGAATTGAGCTGATTCTCTAGAGCATTCTGAGAAACGGGATACGTTCATTGGTCAAAATGGACACAATGAGACGAACTTGACAGCACTTAAAGTGATATCACCCGTGGAAGTTATTGATGAACTACACCAAACGATGGCAGTTCAAGACATCGCGTTCACTGTCCATCAAGTAGTTCAGGTAATTTCTCACTAAGCAAAGGTTCAAGACCTTATGAACACATATTGCCTATAGTGGTATTTCTCGCTTTCTGATTTCTGAATTTCATCAGGTTTTCATTCATGTGGGGGATTGTTAGAGAAAATGGGCTTGGTTTAAGTTATTATGTTTTTTGGTCTTGGAGAAAAAGGGCTTAGGACCAAGGGGTCACTAAGGAAAACTAGCACATTTTCACTATTTGTGGATGAACCTTTAGTCCCACATTGGAGAAACTAAAGATGTTTCCTCTCCTTATTACTTAGAAATTTGCATCTAAGGGAGGCCCCTTAGGGGTTTAGACTTTTTTGTGTATGGGAGAGGACTAAGGCTATGGGCTAGTTTGTGCAACCATACATTTCACATACACGCGGTGCTTCGCACGCCGCCTTCGGGTTCGGGCGTGGGTGTGGGTCAACCAAGACTTACCTTTTTGGACAAAATATTTTAAATTATTTCCTTACAGAATTTAAAACTAAATTAAAATTTGTTTTTAATATGGGGGGGCGCCTGCCCCAGCGAGTATTATTCTTGACCGTTTTCTTATCGTTTTCAAATTTAATTCGCAAATTAATTTTTTGATTAATTATAAAATTAATTCTTATTGATTACTGGCTGAATTCTTTCCTATTCTCGCCTATAAAAAGAACCAGAAATTTTCATTTGAACTTACACCAGAACCAGCTACTATCCTGTCTTTTTTTTTCCTCTTCCTGCTTTGTTTTGCGCACTGCTTGTTTACTTCCTTTCTGTTATCTAAATTGTTGTTGAGTTCGTTTAAGGGTGACTAGTATTGTGCTTATACTAGTCATAACGGACAGTTCTATACTTAACAAATCTTCGATGTGGGGGTATAATATCTCTCATTTTGAGAAGTATCCACGGACTATTGTGTTAAGAACAATTTACTGAGCAGGTGGCTCTGTCCATTGTGTATATATCAATTCAAAAATTTTATTAACGTTAACATCTCCTTCTGTTTAGTATTTTTATTGTTGCAGAATCCAACACAACATCTATGTCCACGGAAGCTTTGGTTAAGTTTTCTTCTTGTTCCACTGCTACTAATACTTCAGCTACTTGAAGTAAAAATGATGAATCCGTTTTTCAATGTTTCCTTCTTCAATCACCGGAACCAACGTAAATGAATCCACATTCATGCCTCTTTCTAGGTTATCTTCATCAACTACTTTTTGTTCTTCATCTACTTGAATTAAAGATGATGAATCGAGAACTTCTGTGAGGTTATTTTCCTGTTTTATTTCTTCAGTTACTGGAACTAGCAACGAAGAATCCGCATTAACCTCCGCAGAAGCTTTGATGACGCCTTCTTCTTTTCGATTACAGCTAGTTCTTATCTACTTGAAGTAAAGAAGGTGAATCGACTACTTTAAGGTTATTTTCTTGTATTACTTCTTCAATTGGTGGAAGTACCGAAGACAATTCAACTTTCATGTCTATGAAAGCTTCATTTAGGTTTTCCCCTTCTATTACATCATCTTTGTCTACTTGGAGTGAGGAAGATGAGTCAACATTTTCATTTACTTGAAGTAATGAAGATTGATCAACAACATTCCTCTCTTCTAGTAGGTTTTCTTGTTGTTCGATTACTGCTTTTTCTTTTCTTTCTTGGTAGACAATTATTGCTGGTTGTTGGATTACTGCTTGCTGTTCATCTATTTGAAGTGAGGAAGACGAATCATCAACACTCATGGTTTCTTCGTCGTCCGCCATTAAATGTAAAAACGGGGAAGGATTTTAAACATAGAAATGGGGAAGATGAAAATGCAAAACTAGGGTTTCAAAAGAGAGAAGAAAGAGCGAGAGATTACAAGAAGGATTATTCATGGAGGAAATTTATGAGGTTCGTACAAATGTACAATGTCACGCATGGTGAGTGGGTGGGAAACTGGGAATATGTTTCGGGAAACTGTTGTCTGCAATTAAGACCAAATTTATGTCGCAGAGTCCTTGAGATTTTCGAATATTTACAAGGCCACACCCCCTTGAGTTGTAACAAACAAATTAAAAGCTTTCACGTTTCACCTTTCTAGCTAGCCTCATCGGCCATTTGGACGAAACTTTCAAAACCGGCTTACAGGATAACTCTGGACATTGGCTTATTAGTTTGGGATTTTTGGAACTGCTTGCTATTTATAATAGTTTCTCGAACATTTAATCTTACAACTACCATCCAATCCCATATTCGATTCAAACCAATAGGAGTTTAACACACCTTTTCTGATAGTAAATAAGCTTTGATCACTTTGTTTCATTGTTCTTCTGTCCTATCGTTTTCATCTGCAGTTTATCTTCTAACAGTGGTACCCTTATTAGCTTTAAACTTAATATTGCTCTTGAAGATAGAGCTGCAATTCATTATTCCTCTCCACACCGATCTGCCATAAGTAATTTTTTGGTTCTTAAAAATCCTCCCCACTAACACCATACTTGTCAAAACATTTGGGTTCTTAAAAATCCTGCCCACTAGCACCATACTTGTCAGTGATGATAGATTTCCAGAGAGCATCATCTTCTGTGGCAAACCTCCAAAGCCATTTAGTAAGTAACGCTTGATTCAAATAAGATGAATAAATTTCAGGTGGGGTTTCTTTGATTTAATTTCTTCTCTTTCATTTAGTTTGATTGCTTGTCTTTGGTATTAATCTGAGCAACTCCTGTTTAATTTAGACTATATGGGTGCTTTAAGTAAATAATGATGAATTCGGCTTGGATAGCTGATGCCTCAGTCGCTTCGGCTTTGTATAAGCCGCAGGATAACTTGATACATTAGTAATTCAATATGGAAGGAATTATTGTACATAAAGTAATACAATCAGGAGTTCAGGACCGTGAAAGCTCAATTCAAAATCTCTACACTTTTCCTATTTACAGTAGGTAAGCAGAGCAAACAACAAACTTCTTTTGATCAGCATTCCCGTCCACGAACAGAGTACGGTGCGAAATTGACTTTCCCAGTATTTCCCAATACCATATCAGCCACCATTTCAGCAGTCCCTAAAGCCTGACATGTTAAGAAAAGCACCAAGAGGATTAGCCAGAGCTCCAAAATAGAAAGAAAGAAAGAAAGATAGATCAACAAAAGGGTTACCAGTGAAAGTCCTTCTCCTTCATGACCAGCAGCGAGTACTAACTTCGAAAGACCAGGAACGGGTCCAATTATTGGTTTTCCACCTGGCACTATGTTGTCATTAGCAGAAAAACGAAGTTAATATCGTTCAATATATGTTGATAAGAGGAAGTGCATAACATTTTTGCCAGTCTCATCATTGTCATTCATTCATTCTTGTATAAGTATATAATAACTGAAACAGCAACAAACTCGTGCCTGTGTAGGTAAATGGTCGAATAATAACAAGGAAAGAAAGTAAGAACCTATTAACCTATTATGACTTACTATAAGGGCGATGTCCTACTCTCACTTTTCTGTTCTTGGTAAGATCTGCGAGGGACATTTCTCTTAAAGACGGAAAAAATTCCCCAGCACGCTCCCATATCTGGTCAATGATTGAGTCATCGACTTCCCAATTGAACCCAGCAAACTCGCGGCTGCTCCCTGAATATTCAATTAAGGATGAACAGCAAACATAAGATAACAAAGTTCCCAAGAACAAGTTAAATGAACATATGCAAAGAAATATTTGATTCAAATCTACATATATGGCTAGTGTTCCCTGTTAGAAATCAATTTTTCGACTCTAGGAACTGAAAACAATTAAATTGATATTTTAATGAAATGATGAGAACACAAAAAAATTAGCATGCCAATTTGTGAAATAGCAGTACCAAGAAAAAGGTTCCCGACTGAATCCATTGTGGCAGCCATTGAAACAGATAAGGTCCGGGCATCGTCCGGCGCAGATGAAGCAGAAGAGGTAGAATGGGGTGGAACAAATTGATGATTTATGTACCCCACCTCCATAAGACCATGGTTAAGTTGCATTGCCTTGAAATTCTCTATCACAAGCAAGTGGCCCTGTAGCGTACAGCATTAAAAAGACGGACTTTAGCCACAGTATGATTTTCACTAATGTTGAATCAAACCAAAAAATAACTGAAATCAATTGGTTCAACTGTGAAATTTACGCAAGATAAATCAGTTAACAGCTCGAACCTTACGAGGCTTTACAGGGACATCTACTTGTATGTTTGACTCCTGGAGCAGGGTTTTCATCAGGGATCCGCTCCATGAACCTGCTGCGACGACAACAGCTTTCTTACAGTACAATCGATTCTTAGAAGTTTGAACAGCTTCAACCTCTCCAGTTTTGTCTGATCTGGAATTTATTGGTTGACAGAACTTGAATCGTAAAGATGATGTTTCACTCGCAAATAAACAATTAGTTTCGGCATAGAGTTTTTGCATAAAAATAAATCATAGAAACCTTATTAGTCGAAGTGCTGGCTCATTATAAAACTCTGCATATCTGCTTCTCGACGCAAACTGTCTGTTTTCCTACACAAAACATTTTTTTGCAAGTTATACGAGAAGAAGTAATTATTCTCTCCTTTTTTTTCTCCCAGATTTGGAGCTACGCACCTTCTCGAGAAAAGCAACGGTGTGTCGAGCATCCAATTGGCAGTCATCTGGTAAAAAAGCAGCTCCACCTTCTTTCTCTATCTCAAGTGAAGGTTCCTTAAAACGCAAATCTTCAGAAGACAAGTACTCAGCTCTCAATCCAGCTTCAGATAGCAGCTTCACCCTCTCTCTTAGCGTGGAAGCGTCTTCTTGTGTCCTACCAATTAACAAGCTTCCTGGAAATGTGAATACAAAGAAGAAACCATTTACCATTCTCAACAGCAAACATGGAAACAGACACAAAAAGAACAAATGGAGAAATCTTTTTAATATAAGTTACTACAAATATGATTCTTCAATAAAGCTATAAAAGCAGTCGAACAGACGAAATTAACTGAATCGAGAAAACTATATATCTTTGTCAACCAAATCATAAATTTCCGAGGCACAGTAACATTTAGTATTCTTGTCCATCAACATTTAGGCTTAAATGGAATGCAATTACCTGTCTTCTTCCAGCCCAATAGATCCAAAGGATCTCTGCCTTGATTTTTTATGTTCTCTGCTAACATTTCCCATAGTCTCTTGCTTCTCATAGCAAGTTCCCATTTCTCAGTATTAGGATTTTTATGGACCATCCATAAATAACCTTGCCCTGCAAATCATCCAATCCTACATCTTAACAAACTTCACTAAAATCCGCTGAAATAGAACAAATCAGAATCTATGTATCAAATTTTAAGTATGTTCTTGATAAAACAAATTAAGGCTACATTACCAGCGCCAGTAGCGCCATGAGAGCAAGGAACAAAAGCATCAACAACAGCAACAGATATACTATCTGATTCGTTCAGAAATTGGCGAGCTATGGTCAACCCGATAACTCCAGCTCCCACTACTACAACATCGAATTCCAACAGAGAAGACGTTGACGACATTGATGGCAATGCTGATGCTGACACGAGTGAAGAGCCCAAATTATAATTTCTTGATCTTTCTTTAATGGTGATACTATCAATCTTCTTCTTCTGAGAAATTCTCCAGTTAGATTGAGTTATGAAACCAAAATTTGATGAAATTTTTGGTTTACTAGTAAGATTATTAATTGCGTCGTTTAAGTTAGGGGTTGAAGAAGAAGGAGAAGAAGACATGGATAGTGTGGTAGCCATTACAATTATAATTAATCAAAAATTATAAAGCTATTTTATTCGGGTTCTTTGTTAATTTTAATCCAATCCCACTTCCTCCACTGACTGATACGGAGAGATGATGAAGAATAGAACCTCAAATTTTTTAATCTAGGAAATGTAACGAGGTCGAGGTAGCAGAAGAGAAGGAAGGCGTTACTAAAGAGAGGCGCAAAATGTATTCACTGTGAAAGCTCAATACTTTATTTGTTAGGCCAAGTCCTACGCACCCATATCAAATGTGTGTGTTAAATGTGTGTGTTTGTCTAGTCAGGTGGATGGACATACAATTTTTTTTTACTAGGTCAAAAAATTATAAAGCAAGAAGCATATAAACAAAATTTACATGAAAAGAAAAAGAAGCAAAACACAAAAAAGAGCAAGCATACTCTCACAAAAACTACTAATTAAATCTATAATAAACTTTGTTTGGCCATTTAACTAAAGGAATAGGACCAGTTCGGCCTTCAAAAAATTATTTTTCACCATCATCCAAGAGGCACGCACTCTTTAAAAGAAAATCTGCAGTAAAATTAACTTCACGATAAACATGCTCATACTGAATATTGGTATTGTAAACACAAGCTACCCTCCATCTTTGAAGCACGCTCCAAGGTAAATCTCCACTTCTGAAGGCTTGAATAGCGCTTCTAGAATCAGAATTCACACAAATATTTTTCATCCCAAACATGACTGCCCATTCCAAAACCAGAATGACAGCGTTAATCTCAAGTGGATGGACAAACAAATCGCGGCATTATGGGAAAGGCGGTAAGCGACTAGTTGTTTGTCGAGCGACAGAGTCTCTGTCGCCAGCAACGAAGATCCTGTCGCTCGACATACAGGTAGCCGCTAACGCCTATTTTCAGGCAACGAACATATTCATGCAAAAACGGCCAAATTTCCTTCAACTATACATATACACCCCCAACAATTTCTTTCAACTCATACCATTCTTTATACAAATATTATATTCTCTAGCTTTTTCTAAAATCAATTCGCAGATTTCTTAAATTATCTAACTTTTAACTTCATAGTCGATGGATTGTTCTGATGATGAAGCTAAAATTATTATAGATCGGTTTTAAACACAACAAGAAACTTATATTCGGGTGTTGCAACAAATGGAAGCTGAGTTTGCTGAAGAAAGAGAACTTACCAATATTATGATAGCAGGAGAATCATCGGGGAAGATACCAAGAGCTCCTGAGCCAAAAGAAGTATTCACAAGAAGATATGCGTATCGTGGGTAGGAAGAGTACCACCTGAAGCTGATGCACGATTATTTCAATGTTGGTTGCGTGTTCTCTGGTCAAGATTTCCAACGTCGATTCCACATGCCCTGACACTTGACAGTAAAGATTATTGAAGAGCTTTGTCGAGTATCCCCTGAATTTAATTATCAATTTGATGCATTGAATATTGGGGAAAGATGATAAATGCCCTAAAATGGGGGTCATCTTGGAGAAATGCCCTGGATTTTCAAAATTTGGAAAAATACCCTGTTATGTTAGTTTTTCCGTTAAAAGGGAGCGTGCGAGTCGTCACGTGTGAAAAAAGAAAGAAATACCCAAAACGTTCATCTTGGAGAAATGCCTCGGCCTGAGATTAAAACACTCATCTTGGAGAAATACCCCGGACTGAGATTTCAGTCCGGGGTATTTCTCCAAGATGAACGTTTTGGGTATTTCTTTCTTTTTTCGCACGTGACGACTCGCACGCTCCCTTTTAACGGAAAAACTAACAGAACGGGGCATTTTCCCAAATTTTGAAAATCCGGGACATCTCTCCAAGATGACCCCCCATTTTAAGGCATTTCTCATATTTTCCCTTGAATATTAGAGGTCATAGTCCGGAACAAAAGGTTACCTCGGCCCAAAGGATTCTAGGTTGCGGTCGTCCAGCGGATGCTAACGATGAGTATCTTTCGTATGGGAAAATCAACTTCATACAAATATCTTTCATTGTTTGCGAAGTAATGATTAATCATTTTGGTCCAACGTATTTACGAAAACCAACAGATGCAGATGCCAGAGAAATATTAAAGCAAAACCAGGATAGGGGCTTTCCAGGAATGCTAGGGAGTCTTGACTTTATGCACTAGGCGTGACAAGGATATCCTATGTATTGTCAAGGTCAATATAAAGGTCATTACCCAATGGAAGCTGCCGATTGTTATGATTGTTGGATATGGCATGTTTTTTTTGGTCTACCGGGTTCAGAAAAAGACATAAATGTTTACACAAGTCGTCTTCGTTTGAAAACCCCAAGTATGGAATCTTCCCCGATGTAAGGTTCAATATCAATGGGCACCAATACACTCACGGGTATTATCTAGCGGATGGAATCTATCCTAGATGGTCTACCTTAGTTCAAGTGTACCATCAACCCCCCCCCCCCCTCCAACCAAAGCGATGATGGTTGCAGAATGAAGTATTTCCACACTAACAAATGGCTTTGAGAAAGGATGTGGAACGGGCTTTTGGAATTCTGAAGCTGAAGTTCGCTGTCATTTGTTGACCACACCGTGGTTTAAGTGCTCGTGAAATGTATAAGACTATGTTGATGTGCATCATTTTGCATAACATGGTCATTCAAGAAACCCGACGTAATTAGGATTGGACTAACCATTTTGGTGAAGATTTAAGGCCTGGGGTTATACCAGGTCATGGGGTACCTGCAAGGAACTATCATCAAATGAATAATCACATTCAAGACACAAATTTGTACGACATGTTAAGAAAAGACATGACTGCGAATCTTTGGGCCGAGTTTGGAAGAGCGGGCAGCCGTATGTGAAGTTTAATAGTTTATGTACTAGTTTTTAGTTTCAAGCAATGTATGGCCTGGGATTTTAATTAATTTTTTACAAGTTTTAATTTTCTGAGTAATACTTACTTGAATGACGTGGATGGAGTGCAACGAATATTCTTCTTAACAGTTATCAATATGGATGATGTGGAGTACAACGACTATTTTTTCTAACCGTTGGCAATATGGATGACGTGGAGTGAAACGACTATTTTTTTAACCGTTGGCAAAAATATAGTCATTGCCCTCTCAACTCATCTCCTATATATCTACCCCTCCCAAAGATAAATCACACCTCCTACAAAACTTTTATACATACTCTCTCTCTCTCACACACCAATCTCATCACTCTAATCTCACTTTAATTTCCTAAAATATGGCTCAAGCTAAGTTTACTCAAGAAGAAAATTTATCACTTTGTAGAAACTACGTAGTACGTTGTCCGGCCAGAGGTGCAGAATGACAAAAAAATGGTTTAGTGAGTCAGATTTATTGGACGAGCATTCATGAAAACTTTTAAGCTGACACAGGTAAACCTTATAACCGTAATATAGCAACATTGTTTATACGATTTCAAAAAATAAAGCAGGAAGTAGTATAATTTATAGATTTAGATCGGATTGTCAATCAATATCGACTTAAAGGTGAAACCAATAATGAGATTGGTGCGAGAGCTTTCGGGGAATGGTGAAGATGGAAATGAAAGAAGTTCAAATACGAAGCTTGTTTCCACATCTTTAAGGAGTTCCTCATTACCCGTTTGAATTAATAATTTGTATGACTGTTAAGTTGTTTGCATTGTTTCCACTTCCTTTATGTAATGCGTATTTCAAGTAATGGAAAAAAGATAACTTCATTGAACTAACTAGCAATTTTATTTATTAATAATGATTAAAAATAAATACATCTTAATTATTAAATTAACTGACTAACTATTATATTAATCAAGGACTTGAACCTCAACATTATCATCATCGTCTTCATTATTTTCTTCTTCGTCGACTGGGATTTGAGGTTGTAATTGTTCTTCGAGTGACTTCCTTTTTAACTTGTCATATTGCAGCTGCCATAAAAAATTTTGATCCTCATTCATTAGTGAGGTGTCCATAGAAAGAATCTTAGTCATGCCATAATGGCTAACAAATTGCTTGAGAAAGACGGATTTTTTTCAACTCCCTATTGGTGACCTTCTGGTCAACGGATCTCTATTTCTCAGCTGTCCATTGGTGAGTCATAAACTCGGTCATGTTAAAATTTTCAGACCCTTCTTCTTCTTGGGATAATTTTCTAGGTAACTTTGTTGTTGTTCTTCTTAGAGATTTTCATTTGTCGGTATTAGCTACATTGAGATAAAAATTAGGAGGTGGTACTGGTGGGTTAGTCAGTGAAAAAAATGGTGAACTGGGAGTTGAATTTGGTGTAGAGGTACTAGCTTCGTATGGTAACCTTGGAGGTACTTGCTGCATAGTTGCTAAAAATGCTGGATTAAATTTGGGAAATACTTTTAAGATATCGTAACAAGTTTCATGTTCAAATGAGGAACTTTTTTATGGTGCCATTCCTTCCGACACCTTCGTTCCAGATCCGTTGGTGATTCACCACTCGATGGTAAATTACGAGCACATTGTGTGACATGACTAATATATTTGTTCAATTTTTTACTCATTTTAGTGAAGCGACTAGACAAAGAATCTGCATCACATGAATTGATGTTCATTGTTTCCTCTTTAAACCCCACAAATATTTTATCCCACAAGGTGTTGCCTCCTTGAGAACAACCATTGATGATATCTAGTGTGAAACAGACGTAATTTCTGCAAATGGTTTCATCTTCAGTAATTGTAAAACTTGTACCACTGACCGAGGTGTCAGACTCATCAAAAAATATATTCCTTAGTTTCTTACACTAACTAGTAGAATAATGATAAGCAGGTTCGTTCATAAGGGGGCGTTGAGTTAAAGTTGTTGATTCAAGTTTCTGAAAATAAACTAATGCAAAGATACGAAAATAAATAGAAGAATGCGATATGAGGATGAGAATGATTAAGGAATTTTTCTCCACTAGTGAATATAAATACAAGTGAAATCTTCTTCAAAATATGTTTACTAAAAATGTTAGACAAGTTATGAGTTCAACGAGTCCATTAGACTCCAAGGTCATTTCGTAGAATAGGTCATTCCGACTTCATATGAAGAAGTTATAAGAAAAGCAAGTTCAGGATTTTCTCGATCGGTCAAGCCATCGAGAAACCCAATTTTCTCGATGGGTCAAGCCGTCGAGAAAAGAAAATCCAGAAGAAAAATAAATTCCCGATGGGTCATCCCATCGAGAAAGTCAGAATTCTTGATGGGTCATCCCGTCGAGAAAAGCCAAATTCTCAGAGGGTCAGGTCATCAAGGCACATACGGGAGCTAGGTATTTTTGACACTTTTTGACTTCCAAATCAATGAAACTTAGTTCCAATGGGATTCTAAACCCTATAAGGAGGGGATACTTGAGGGCCAAGCATTGAAGGCTATAAAAGAAGACATATAAGGCTCAAACAAGAGATCTCTACACAACCATATCTCTCATATTACATCTTCCACATCTAAACCTAGGGTTTACTCCTTTAGGGGGAAACCACCATTCTTCTTCATCTTATTCTTCTTTGTATTATGAGTAGCTAAACCTTTTGTTGATTATGGATGAATTTAATGTTTTAAGCGTGAAGCTTTATTAGTAATACAAGTTTATTTAGAGTTTTAATCATTATCGTTTGTTTTTACTATATATGGGGTTTATGATTGGTTTCTAGATTGTTCAAGTGTACAATTGGATTAATCTATTGATCAGTTTAATGCTAGTATTGAGATATGATATAAGTAATCGTCCGTTGACTCATACACAAGTAAAAATCGTGAGACCTTGCAGAGGGATTCTGTGGAGCAATTGTGAGTGAAGATAATATCAGCAAGTGGACCTTGATATAAGAGTTTAACTACTGGGATTAACCTAAATTCACAAAACTTAAAGCATTCGGTTGGGTTACACCTTGAGTGATCTATTACTTGGTGGTTCGGTTGAATAGAATCTGGTAGTCGAGAACTTCCGTATCCAATAATAAAAGGAGTTTTGGGGATAACATTGATCTAACTGCTATTATACGGTTGATGATGAATGATTCTGACGAAAGATAGATAAGTATACTACTCGAGTTAACGTTTGGTAACGGCTAACGACTTCCTAATCATCTCTTTCTTATTATCTTTTTATTATTCTTTTTAGTTAATTAAACCAATCCCCCCTTAGTATTTACTTTTACTATAGTTTTGATAATCTAAATAACATATCAATTACACATCTCTATGTGGGAATGATCCTTACTACCGTTATATTATTAGTTAATTAGTGGGAAATATATTGATTAATTTGTTGCACTTACGACACGCATCAAAAAACACCATCTCTTCTCTGGAACTTCAAATCAGAATTCAAACCCATACTCGAGCTTAATCAATCAACCTCTAATTCAATGGAAACCATGGCTTCCAGTTCACTTCTTCTTGTCTTTTCTGTTTCTCCTCGAACCTAAACTCAACAGCGAGGAGCAATTCAATTTACAACATAAACCCATCTTTTCTAATTTCTTCTACTTCTTCTCGGTGCCTTTTCAAATCTTCAGTGACCCATTATCACAGCTCGACCCATGTTTGTCTCATCTCTCGAACCACCATTAACTTGTCGGCGTGGAGTTGATGGTAGCGACTACGAACTGGTGCTACCTAAGATGAACTAATATTGTTCTTGGCTTGAATTAGGTTATTAAAGGAGAGTAGGGTGTCCCTTATGAATATTGCGCCGGTATTTAGCAATTAGACTCCACATAGCACATCCATATAGAACTTTATGTCTCCCCCTAGTAATTCTCTCAATTCCCTTGTAAACTTGGTTGTCCCTTAGTGATTTCCACGTTTGATGTATTAGAGGCTTGTGTGCTTTCTAGCTTTGCGCCCATAGACACCCAATGAGTCAGAACGATGTCCTAGGCTCCCATTTCTCTTCTTTTGCTCCATATGACTTCAAAATACCTATAAAACTCAAAACAAACGTAAAATACACAAAATACAAGAGAAATAACTAAGAAAAGCATAGAGAATTGATAATCAATAATGTATTTTAGGCACCTATCAAATTCCCCCACACTTGGCTTTTGCTAGTCCTCGAGCAAACTAACTAAACTAATCTAAACTAAAATATACAACTCCCTTTCGTTGAGGATACAGTTACACTTAGCATGTGTAACAAGCCTTTAAACCCCTAGGTGTCCCTAGTGGAAGAGTTATAGTCTTGTGAGGGTCTACAAGAGGTATACCCACAAAACCTAAATTCCAACTTTCAAGTATTCCAGATCACATGCATCCAAAGAGCTAAGAGGACATAAAGTTTATGCACACTAATAATAGGAAGTTCGATGTATTAAAGAACATTATTTTCATGCTTAACTCTTGAGTTAGGATAAAACCACCATATGAAAGAATTCAGGTTCGAGAGAGTCCGAATGTTTCGATTTATGTCTCACCAATAGGGTTTTATGAAATTGTCACTCAAAAGACGTACTTTATGGTTCTCATGTGTGCAGGCAGGAATGAAGATAGAAACCCTGCACACGTTGAATGATGGGAAGGGAAAACCTTATGAATTATATCTGAATATCCCGTAGAAACGTGTGAATAAAAATACATGTTTTTTGATGATCTCTACGAAAGGAAATCAACCACTATGCTAGGGTGGGAATTCTCACTTACCTTCTCATCCAATCTACAATCATCACCACTCTCATATCGTCCCATAGAAACGTCTTTGTCTTCGGCTTCAGCTGTAGATGATGAACTCTTGAACTTCATAAGACTTCGACAATTTGTAACTCTTTTCCTCAAATTCTTGTTGCTTGAAACTTCTTTATAGATTTCTACTTTTCCATGGACTTAACGAATAAATACAAAAAAAAAATATACTCTAAAACAACAATAAAAACAAATATATTTTTTTTAGTTATCAAAAGATTTATGATGTACAAACTAAAAGAATAAAAATGAAACTAATATGGCCATGGGGAAAGGACTTTATCACTTGATTCTTTACAACTTGTATTGTCTCGATATCATAAACTTCAATAAATCTCATCTTTTGATATTTTTCGTTCTTGTACATAAGTCTTCAACTTGTATATAAAATTCTGCTCCTTGTATTGTTGCTTTACTTGAATCTGAAATTTGTTCTTCTTTGTAGTGTTGCTTGTAAACCTTAAACGTCTTCAACTTTCTTCAAATTTGTAATGTTCCGCAGGTTGATGATGATGGTGTTTCTATGGACCTGTTGTTGTTGAGAGAGAGAATGATGCCAACTGCAAATCAAACTACAAGGTAAGGTTTTTCCGCAATTCTGATGTCACCCTCATGATTGACAGAAATTAACACTCAAAAGATCAAAAAGTAGTGCTGAAATGGTGCGAGGTTGGGTAGCTCATCATTCTACCCGGAGTTTGCGCAGCTGAAACACTCCAAACGGAAAATTGAAGGTTTGGTGCCTCACTCATGGGTATTGAATGATCAGCTTATCTAATATTGTATTCTTTTTGCACCTAGTTTGCCATTGGCGGTTTAAGTCCCTTTTTGTCATCTATATCCTCTCAACAACTAAGAAACCCGAATATAGTTTTCTAATACTTCTAAGTTCAGTTATTTCATTTAAAACTCAGTATGTAAACGTAGCTAGAAGTATACTAAGTGACTCAAAAATATCTAAAAGTTGGAGGTTTCATGCAAATAGTTACAAAAAAGTTGAAAATTTTCTACCTAAAAGTGAATACTTAAGAATTCTATATGCTTAACCCCCCACCCCCCACCACCACCACCCCACCCACACACACACACACACACACACACACTTAAAGTTTATATTTTCCTTAATGTAAATTGAATCTTCCAATATAAAATCAAGGTGGGAAACCCTACAATGACACAAAAATTCAGAAAAAACAAGAAAAAAATAAAAGAACCAATGGGTTTCCTCCCATGCAACGCTTGGTTTAAAGTCGTCATCCCGACTCTCTGGTCGCCCGTACACCAATAATCTGAAAATATGGGGGTCCGTCCAGAAAACAATCTGCATTGCTAAAAATAGTTACACAAGAATATTAGCATACGATATAAATAGTGAAACTATTGTCCTAAATGAGTTACCCCCACACTTAGTCCATTCTACACTCGGGGGTGTATACAAAACATAAGTGGAAGGAACTTCTATGTGTTCCTCTTAGCAAACCTGCATGGTATTAGACTCAAACACATATGGCAGATACTTAGATGCAAGAAATTCAGATAAAACTTTTGAAGCATTCAATTCCATCCACAAATTAGGTATCTTCTTAAAAGATGGATTAAAAACTTTTTGAGAAACTATTTCTAGTTTTAGAGGATCATCATTAGATAGAGATTCATGTATAGGGTTAGACAAACCTTGTAAAACCTCTTGTATTACCAGATCCTCAGTACTGATGGAAAACTCCATTCCCACATCACAAGTATCATCATTCTCATTCAAACTCTTGACAAGCCATTCCTCATTGGTTTCTTTTATAACTTGCAAGTCATCATCATCATAATCAAAATCTGTTCCAAGTAATTCATCGTAACATTTATGCTCTTCTTCACAAGTTGACTTCTCATTCAAAGTAGCTATTATTTCTGATTTTGGTGTGGTATGCACAAAGAAGTCATAATCATCGACGCTCTCATACACAACATAAGTCCTACCATCAATAACTTTAGTGTTTTTAGACTCAACTTCTTCCTTTTGAATAAGAGAATGATCATTATGATCATGAGTTGAGCTATTAGTACCAAAATTATCGATATTCAAAGATTGCCCATCTTCAGAATCGTCATCGGAGTTTTCGTCAACCTCATAATCTTCAATATCCCAACGACGTTGAAGTTCCATTTGTATGACTCTGTTAATTTCTTGAAGAGTCTCTTCTGATGCTCCAGCTTCTTCCAGTTGATCGT
Organism: Papaver californicum; assembly: GCA_023531435.1. NCBI lineage: Eukaryota > Viridiplantae > Streptophyta > Magnoliopsida > Ranunculales > Papaveraceae > Papaver > Papaver californicum. The sequence goes on from JAJJMC010028260.1 coordinate 47,444, forward strand.
GTCTTTTAGAGAGTTTTCTGATGTTAATACGTTTCCCACCGTTACTCACGATAAAATCTTCAGACCATATCTCTTCTTTTGGAATGAGTGAAGAAAGAACATGATAAAGAGGAGTACGTCTTAAATCAGTATCATAAGTTTTGAGTTCCAAACTATCTGACATCTGCACATTACTAGAAAATAACTGATTAGAAGTATAACTATCCTCCCATCCTTGTGATCGTTCACCGATATACCCACTGTAAGGTTCTTGATATGTATGAGAATTATCACAAGGTTTTGCAGGATGATTGTAGCCAAAATATTGGTTTTGATCATATCCCACATATGGTTGGAAGTTATAAAAATGAGATTGAGAATTAAACTGATCACCATGGAATGTTTGTTCTTGTGAACCATATATGTTATTTCCAAAAGGATGCATCTCGATAAAGTATAAAAAAAAAATTATGCGCACAACTCGTTTAGAGAACTTACCTCTTGTTCTAGAAAAGTGATGAATACTACTAACCAATTGTGAGCACGCAAAAGAATGATTGATTGTACCTAAAAATAAGATTTTAAAAGAAACAAATTAGACAAAGAAACTTGAATGAAAACTAAATGCAAACTCAGAAAATTAAATAACAACTAGAACTACCAATTACTCCCCGACGACGACGACGATTTGATGGTGGTGTCAAACTCGTCAAAAATATATTCCTTACTTATTACACTAACTAGTAGAATAATGATAAGCAGGTTCGTCCCTAAGGGAGCGTTGAGTTAAAGTTGTTAATAAATTTCTGAAAATAAACTAATGTAAATCTACGAAAACAATAAAAGAATGCAAATATGACGATGAAAATGATTAAGGATTTTTTCTCCACTGGTGAACATGAATGCAAGCAAAATATTCTTCAAAATACGTTTACTAAAAACCCTAGACAAGTTATGAGTTCAACAAGTCCATTAGACTCTAGGGTCACTTCGTAGAATAAGTTCTTTGCTCGTTTCTAGCCAATCAAGCCACTTTGAATAAGCTATCTAGTGTAACTTTATTGACCGATACGCTATATGAGTCGGTTTGATCCTAACCACATGTTCGTAAGTTCGACATGTTAACTTAGGGTTATCTTTCACACACCAAAATCCACAACATCCCATTGCAACGTTGATGTTTCGCTACTTTTGATTAAATCACCATAACAATAACGGATTACGGTTCAATTATCTAGCATTAGAATTGCAAACAAGATATTCAATTGGCCGTTTGAGCACTCACAAACAATTCATGGTCATAGGCACGGTAAAAGATAAACAATAACACAATTGATGGAGGGAGATTTATGGAAAATAAATCTATTATTTTATTAATATTATTTATATTTTATTAATATTATTTTTTATAGAAAAATAATTAATTTTCGGATTTATTATTTGGGGTAATTTTAGAAGAGTCTATAAGTTTATTCTAAAAGTTTTAATAAGTTAGGAAAGTTGCCTAAAGGTAGTAGATACCTTGGGAAACAAGTTTATAGGTTTTTGATAAATTTAGGGTTTGTTTAGTATGAGTTATCTATATAAGGAGCTCCAAAAATGAAAATTATGGGTATTTTTTATTAATTAAAATTATTTTATTTTCATTAAACTTGTTGTGTTTATTGATTTTGATTTTTATTCATAGTTGGATTTACCCCGAAGTCTGAATACTAATATCATATCTATAGTCGTTATTCGTAGTGAATTAACGAAGTCTAGACAACCCCGTAGATTTTAGGATATCTCTTTCAAGATCAACTAATTTCTATCGATTTCTACCCATTCTACCGGTTATTTTTCAATAGTTCTATTCCACTGCGATTATTACCATCTTTACACGCTTCTGATCTGCATCAGTTGGTTACCAGAGAAAAGTTTGATTCTAGGGTTAATAAGATGTTACTAAGACGATTATTCATGGTTAATAAATTGTCACCAAGACGAGATCTGAGAAGATGTGAATATCTGATAAAATCAAAGAAGGAGATTCTGGAAGTGATAGAATGTTATTTGAAGAAGTCACTAAAATCTCGATCTAAACCATGCTCGCTTATAGAAGAAAATAATAGTGCATATAATGATGTTGAAGACTTGTTTTTCCGTCATGACAATGATGCACAAAATCAAGTTATTGTTGAGAGATATACAACTCCGATCTTTGATAAATATCTCGATGATGAGGAGGATATGAAATTTTCTTCTCAAAAAGGCAAAAAACATCTTGTTTCTGACAAAGAAAAAAAGTCCCAAGAAGTTTCACATGATTTAATGGAGTTTCATGGTGAGTCATCTAATCCTTATAAACTTATTGATTTAGAAATTCCTGATATTGATGAGTTGTTTTTGCCCAAGAGTAAGCTAGTTGTTGATTATTGTGATACACAAATGGTCTCTCTTATCTACCTAACAAGAGAGAATTTGTTGAATCAACTTATGAAGATCCGTTTTGGTCTTCCATCATACCTCATGCTTCTATACATTGCATAAATTATTTTTTTACAACATCAATTCATGTGTATGAAGATTATCATCAACGAGTTACACATGCAGAACATGGTACCGGCAAGATTCGATGACGAATCTTCTCCAATACCGGTAGAATGATGGAGGGAGATTTATGGAAATAAATATATTATTTTATTATTATTATTTATATTTTATTAATGTTATTTTTTGTAGAAAAATAATTAATTTTAGAATTTATTATTTAGGGTAAATTTAGAAGAGTCTAGAAGTTTATTTTAAAAGTTGTAATAAGTTAGGAAAGTTGCCTAAAGGTAGTAGATACATTGAGAAACAAGTTTATAGATTTTTGATAAGTTTAGGGTTTGTTTAATATGAGTTATCTATATAACGATCTCCAAAAACGAAAATTAGGGGTATTTTTTATTAATTAAAATTATTATTTTCACTAAACTTGTTGAGTTTATTGATTTTGATTTTTATTCATAGTTGGGTTTACCCCGAAATCTGAATACTAATCTCATATCCATAGTCGTTATTCGTAGTGAATTAACGAAGTCTAGACAACCTTGTAGATTTTAGGATATCTCTTTCAAGATCAACTGATTTCAATCGATTTCTACCCATTCTACCGGTTACTTTTCAATAGTTATATTCCGCTGCGATTATTATCATCTTTACACGCTTCCGATCTGCATCAACAATATAGAAAAGAAAGATTAAATTGAATAAATCATATCACATAGTTTTAAAATTATCCCTAATCAAATAAATATTTATCTAAACATAATGGAGTTCACATAATTGAATAGAAGAAATAATTACAAACCCTAGATGTGAGAAATCTTCCCTGCGCAAACAGAAAAAAAGAAGTAGATAGGTGAGAAGAGAACTAGGTGAAAACCTAAATATCTCCCCCTTTTGTTGAAGTTGCTCTTATATATCTTCTCATGTCTTCCAATTTCAAAAATAACTCTAAAAACCATAGGTTTCCATATCTAAGTCAAGTCCATATACCCATAGCCCAAAATCAGACTCTAAGAGAGATCCCACATTCATTAAGCCCAAATCATTAATACTCAAAACAGATTCAGGTAAAGTTTAACTCTTCTCGGTAACTCTTTCAAGCAATTCAGCGAACATTTGAAGTGCATTTCCGTTGGTGTTCTAGGCATGAACTTTTGGTGTGCTTAATTATCAATACCTCTTTCCATGAATACGATTCACATTCATTCATTTCCAATTCCCAAGATACACAACACCGACTCAGCTCCCATTCAATTCATAACCAACCCAAAACTATCAAACACAAATTCAGCTCTGCCTTGTCAAAATCCAACCATGACCCATTCTTGTTCATTCACAGCCATAACAACATCTTTTTTTATTAATCTTTCTCGAGTTCACCCAAAAAAAGATAAGTGCATAATTCACATGTTTATAGTGTCAACTCCATATTTGTTTTACCTATAATTCCTTAAATGAAAAAGGAATTGAAGTCTACCAATGGAGAAAGGCCAAAGACCAAATTCTACTCATTAAAATCCAGGATTTCTCATCATCATATGGAAGAGAACGAAGAAACGAAGCCAATGGCGAAAGAATGAGGTCATTCCGACTTCATATGAAGAAGTTATAAGAAAAACAAGTCCAGGATTTTCTCGATGGGTCAAGCCATCGAGAAACCCAATTTTCTCGATGGGTAGCCATCGAGAAAAGAAAATCCAGAAGAAAACTAAATTCTCGATGGGTCATCCCATCGAGAAAGTCAGAATTCTTGATGGGTCATCCCGTCGAGAAAAGCCAAATTCTCAGAGGGTCAGGTCATCGAGGCACATACGGGAGCTAGGTATTTTTGACACTTTTTTACTTCCAAATCAATGATACTTAGTTCCAATGGGATTCTAAACCCTAGAAGGAGAGGATATGTAATACCCCGATTCAGAATATAAGTAATGGTTTGTCCTTTCCTAACACCGAGGCCTTTTTAGCACAGTTGGCTCCAGAGTTGGCAAAAAGCTCTGCAGTTAAGCGTGCTCGGGCGGGAGTAATCCAGGGATGGGTGACCTCCTGGGAAGCTGCTGCTGGATAACCGCAGCGGTGCCCGTTGAAAACCCCACATTGCTGGATAACCGCAGTGGCTAAGTGCGGACATCGGTGGAAGGTCGGGTCGTTACAGGATACTTGAGGGTCAAACATTGAAGGCTATAAAAAAAGACATATAAGGCTCAAACAAGAGAACTCTACACAACCATATCTCTCATATTACATCTTCCACATCTAAACCTAGGGTTTACCCCTTTAAGGGGAAACCACCATTCTTTTTCATCTTATTCTTCTTTGTATTATGAGTAGCTAAACCTTTTGTTGATTATGGATGAATTCAATGTTTTAAGCGTGAAGCTTTATTAGTAATACAAGTTTATTCAGAGTTTTAATCATTATCGTTTGTTTTCACTATATCTAGGGTTTATGATTGGTTTCTAGATTGTTCAAGTGTACAATTGGATTAATCTATTGATCAGTTTAATGCTAGTATTGAGTTATGAGATAAGTAATCGTTCGTTGACTTATACACAAGTAGAAATCGCGAGACCTTGCAGAGGGATTCTGTGGAGAAATTGCGAGTGAAGATAACATCAACAAATGGATCTTGATCTAAGAGTTTAACTACTGGGATCAACCTAAATTCACAAAGCTTAAAGCATTCGATTGGGTTACACCTTGAGTGATCTACTACTTGGTTGTTCGGTTGAATAGAATCTAGTAGTCGAGAACTTCTGTATCCAGTGATAAAAGAAATTTTGGGGATATCACTGATCTAGCTACTATTCTACGGTTGGTGATGAATGATTTTAACGAACGATAGAGGTGCATAGGACTTGGCCTTAAAGGACAACACCTATTATTATATGCTCTATTCGTCCCATAAAAATGAGCCTTTTGATATTGAGTAACTAATTTTTTAGTTAGCCTTTTGATATAGAATAAATAATTTTTTAGTATGTTCTACTCTTATATGCTAAGACTGTTGGAAATAAAAATGGCTAATACTAAAATTAAGAGTTTATTACTTAAAATGATTTTTGTTACTATAATTAACTTGATGGGTGCTAGGATCACTAGTCCAAACTTGGGTGGAATTATAGCCATCCATTTTCACTTCTTAGTGAATGAGAAACCTTTGGTTGTCCCACATTGGGCAAACCAAGGAGGAAGTTCATGCATATTACCACAAACGTTCTATCTAAGGAAAATAACTAGTGGATTGGATATGGACTTGGGAAATGGACTAGTGGGCAAATGCATACATGTGCGGTGCTTCGCACCGAAGCACCGCAGGCCGCGGGCTTGTGGGCTTGCGAAGCTTGCGGTGCTTGCGTGTGCTTTTGGCGTGAGCCTTGGCGCGATCCTTGGCGCGATCCTTGGCGCGATCCTTGGTGTGATCATTGGTGCGACCCTTGGTGCGACCTTTGGTGTGAGCCATGGCGTGAGCCTTGGCGTGAGCCTTGGTGCGAGCCTTGGCGTGAACATTGGCGTGAGTTTGACGTGTGCTTGGCGCGTGCTTGGCGTGTTCCTGCGAGTGCACATGTGTACCCATCAATGAGAAAACGTTTCTTTATTGTAAATAAATATTTCACCGTTTTGAATTAAATAAAAAATAAAATCATAAATATTTTTTTAATTAAAAATCTTAACGTTTTGTTTTAATGGGGATTTAATATTTCAAATTAAATTTTTCACCGTTTTAAAACTCAAAAGATTACTTCTCCTATAAAAGAACAACAATGCTAAGGTTTTCGTTTACCCCAGTCGCAGCCACTGTCCTGACGACTTTTTCCCTCTTCTTGCTTTGATTTGCGCACTAGTTTACTTTCATTTTTTCTTCTACTGTTAAGTTCACAACGGGCCAACGAGCTTTGCTAGCTGGGTTGGTATCAGG
>JAJJMC010028260.1:63870-109646 GCA_023531435.1 Papaver californicum
AAGTTCACAACGGGCCAACGAGCTTTGCTAGCTGGGTTGGTATCAGGAGATTTTATCCTGAATTCAAGTTTGTCACTGAAAGGGTATAGCAGCATCTTCCTGAAGGTGTACCTGGCTAATATTGAGTTAAGGGCAGTCTGTTGAACAGGCGACTTCACCTCTCTGTGCTTGAGTGTGTGTACTGCTTCATTCTAACCCTCCCTTAATCATCTTCAAGTTCTCTGTTGTTTGTGTTTCTCTGTTACAGGAAGGTACTTATCCAACAAAGACTACAGACTGACCATCTGGTTGTTTCAAATGTAGTCACCGACTCCTCATCATTCAGGGCTGGCCCCTACGCTCGAGCATTGTCCTGTAAAAATTCTAAGAATTAAACCAATTCCTTACGAATTGTACCATTTAATTGTCACCGTAGAGAGTGCAATAATTGTTAGTTCATCACAATAACACATAACAGAAGTTTATTCGGTGAAGAAAAAGACAATTTAGTTCGGTTGCTTTTACTTTCAATGTAATATCTCTAGTATATGTGATCTACTCCATCAATTATTATTATGGGGTGCTCCGAACCGAATCACACTCTTATTTTTCTTGAAACGACAAGATAAAGAATTTATCCATTGTGATTCAACTCGTCAAACATACTTGCATCCTTTTCAATGTTACATCAAATAATTCAACTTATTTTTCTTTTTTAACTTTTTTATTGATATTGTTCATCTGATTCTTACAACAATTCCAATGTTACTTCATATTTCATACCCATAAAATGCATATGAGGGCAACACTGCTTTCTGGTTCCTCGCTTGAGAAGGTCTGCCTGCCATTCTCATCATGTGAGTGTGACGACATGAGTTTCGGAAAGTAAATCTCATTCCCATAAGTATATTAGAAATTTAGAATCATATAAGAGGCATCAAACTGCTACTATCTCTATTTTCTAACCACTTTTTATCCAAATTCCTGTATTGTTTCTTTCAGCATTGAGTTAATGATAATAATCGTCTATTGTTATGCCATTATAACTACGGTTTTAGAACATTGGTTAGATGTTATGCAAGGTCTTGTCAGTGTGAGACTAAAATTTCCAGTTGCCACATGGAACAATCTTGAAGCACCGATGTAAGAAAAGAATGGTACTGAGAAGCACCAGATAAAGCCAAAAGAGTTACCACTCCCCAATCAAGATGTCTACCACCTTCATCATATGAGAGCACGTGAAAAGTCAGTTAATATCATCAACGGTTAAGTTTGAATCAGGGGAATCGCAGTTAATAAAAGTGGCAAATATGCAGGGTTACTTTATCAGAAGCATGTGACAGATAAGGACAAAATGAAGGCGAAAGAAGAAACCTCTCCGAGCAAGAAAAGAGTGTGTCTACCCGAGCGAGGTAGAAATACCTGCACGAGATCGTACAAACAATAATGTATATCAAAAATAGACGTACTAGGATGTAGAAAAGAGTGGTGTATACATCATTTTGTCTATAAATACTGAAGGAGAATAAGGCCAGAAGCCTAGTGATTTTTGAGTGAGAGCAAGAGCAATAACTAAGGCTTTAGCAAAAGAGAGAGGGTTTACTTGAGAGTTCTTCTTGTAATCCTTATTCTTCCATTAAGAAAAGTTATCACCCTTCTCCCATGAACATATGTAGTTATATCAAACCACGTGATCTCTGTCTTGCTTATTACATTCTTTACTTATTATTATGACCTTTTGCTTATATTTCATACTTTTGATGTTGAGAGTTGTTGATCTAATTCATACTACTGAGTAGCTAGAAAAATAGCTACTTCAGTCGGAACATATGCTCGTACGTTTTCTGTTTTACATTGGCTTTGGTCCAACTAACTTGGACAAGTTCGAGATGAGGCAAACCAAGTGGGGATGAAGATAGACGACTTTCATTCTCTTCCAGAAAAGAAAAAATTGTTGTCAGAAAGGGAAGAAACCGTTTATATTTGTAGCATTATTGTTACATATATACCACTTTAACAACAGTTAATCATGGTACCCAAAAGCATTAGTTACTGAAAAAACTGAGAAACAATGTGTTTTCTTCTATCAATGTTCTGACCTTTTAAATTGGCAGTAGATGAACCCCGACTGAGAAAATGATTTACAACTTTACATGTGCTAAACAGTTGCGGTGCTGAGTGAAAGGAGATCTGAAATCTTGTTGGTATAGAAGTCTGGTTTGATGGAGTTGCTTGGACTTTGAAGCATGGGCAAGGAAGTTACACCTGCAGAAAAGAGAGAACACGAGAACAACGGAATCTCGTTAAGTAGATATTGACGAATATAAAAAGATACGAGTATAAAAGAGGAGATTTATATACGTTCTCTTCAATCAAATAGTTATACCTGAAAGAACCAGAAGTGTTTTACAACCACCATTTTGTCCAAATAATATATCAGTGTCCAATCGATCCCCAACCATGCAAATTTGTGACTTCTGAATGCCGAACCTGGGATTTGCATACAAAGAAAAAAATTGTAATGAAGTTCAGATAAAACAAATCTTATGCTCCAAAAGTGTGATCATTTCATAGTTCCCAATAAAAAGTTTACGCAAGGTATTTCCTTTTCCATGATCTTGCTACACCGGAGACATGAGACAAATTCAGCTAAGAAGCATGCAGAAGCTGAAGTAAGAAATAAAGCGATTTTATAACAGTCATACTTTTCTGATACGTAATCCATCATAAAAGTTGAGGGCTTTCCTACAACAATTGGCTCACGCTGAGTTGATCCAACTATAGCACCAACCATAGAACCACCACCTGAAAATGCAGAAATTAACTAATTCATCACGAAGGCCTTAACAGAAAAATATGTCTTTGAGCTAGTCAAACCAGCTAATGTTTTCACTTTTCAGACAACAAAGATTCGGATTTCTCATTATCAATAGTGGACCATGTACCCCAATTTTCTTGTACAGAATTAAACACACAAATTAGGAGATCATTGAGTTAATAACCAAAAGGTCAGACAAGAGAAATCATTCAAACGAACCTGCCCATTCTTGAGCATCAGTAAGATGTGTCACAGCATCACGGTTTGTAGCAATGAAAAGGCAACCTGGATTTTCACGTATACAGAGAGTTGCATACCTTCGGCCAAAGAATCAACTATCACCATATGAGCATTTTCAAAATCGAAATTCTTGGCTTCATATTCAGTATGACAACAGCTTTGATTTAAGTATACTTACTGAACTTTGTAGTAGTTAAAGTTGCGATCAAACCCTACAACAACAGCACCGACCTAGAAAATAAGAGGCAAGGGTTTCTCGAGTGTGAAAGGTTTTTCTTATCACTGAAGACAGACCCATAATTAACGACAGAAAAAGGATGAAAATCAGAAGCAAGGCAGAGTAGAATTATACATTTTCATCGTGCTCCATGAGAAAACCAGGTTTCAACTCTATCTTTTTCCCACCATCTTCCTGTAGAAAAAGCAGAAGAAGTAAGAACAATATAACTATCCATATATCAAAAAGGTTTTTATGCCATTCTGGTGCTGGACTAGCCAAACTAGTTCTCAGCGAGTTAACTTCCATCATTTTATTTCCAAGGTGTAAAAGATTACCGGTCCACCAAGGTGTTGGTACTCGGCAAGATCTAATTCCTTTAAAATGCCCTCCTCACCAACTACGTAAACCTGAGATCTCAACAAGTGATTATACATATGATAATATAACCAGATCATAAGAACTAAAACCAATTTATCTTCAAATACACGCAATAAAATACTCAATTTATAGTGCCTACTACACCATTCTGGCATAGAAGGTTTAATTAATATGTGTCTGTAATGTGTAGATAATGGCTAGAGATCATGAAGTAATTGACAAGAAACAATGCGTTAACTATTGAATATCCTGCGAGAACAGGTACCTTTTTATTCTTCGGGAAATTGATGGACTTCAAATAAGCAGCCGCAGCGAAAGATGATGCAAATATCTCCTCCTTTAGTAATAAATCTAAGGTTAGAGATGTAATAAGCAACAGAAATAATGAAAATCATGAAAAAAAACTCAAATTCACCTCATTGACACTAAGACCAAGTGTCTCGAACTTCTTCCCATATTGTTTTCGGGACTTTGTCGAGTTGTTTGTAACAAAAACTAATCTCTTGCCCTGAGTTTAAATAAAAAGAATGACATTTACTTTCCTTACATCTCAGTATTTATCTGTACTTGTATTTGTTTAAGAATTTGTACAATTACGTATTCATTAACATGAAGCTACAAACCTTTGCGCGAAGCATATCCAAAGTTTCAGGTACTCCATCAATCAAACTATCGCCTTTCCATATAACACCTGTGACATTTCTCAACGGATCAAACAACTCCTCATTTAAAATTAAACAATAATTCTAGCTAACAGCTCTCATAAGTCATACCTGCAAAACATTCTCAGAATTGTATCTAATAAAAGCCCCAGTAACCCCAAATTCTTACCCAAGTGATACTAAAACCCATGACAAAAATTACAAATTTCGACAAAAATCAAGTACTAATTCTAGCAAAAATCAGATATTCATTTCAAGTTGAAAGAATTAGAAATAACAAATAGTAAGAACAAGTCAAGAAGAAGAAAAGGAGAACAACTGACCATCGCAATCAAAAATAAAAGTTTCGACGGAATCAATTAATTCATTAGCATTTTTGAGGGCTTCAGCTGAGGAAGCTTTGATCATCAGCTTAAAAGTAGAAGTTGAAGTGGAAACCTCCATTTTAGAATTATTCCATTTCTTGAAAATGGGGTTTAAGAATAAAGAAGATTTCTTTTGCCCTAGAAATAGAGACTTAGGGAAGTTGTTAGGGGATCTAAGAGTTGAAGCAACTGAAATCGAAAGAGAAGCTCTGCAACAATTACTCAGCATTTCTTCTCTTTCTGTGTCTCTATTGGTTTATGCATTTTGAAAAAAGCAGTTGGGATTTTTAAGTGGTCAGTTATATGCTGACATGGTAAATTGAGTGATCGATGAGTTTTATGGCTCTATCTATCCAACTAGACCAACAAAACTCTAGTCTATATCCCGAAATCGTTGAGTGCACAAAGTTCAATTAACCAATTTGGGTCGGAAGAGTGAAAATGGCGTAAAAATCCATTGGTTCACAACAAATGAACAAGTGGGCTAGATTTTAAAACAAGTGACAAAAACAGCATGTTCTATTGTTCCAATTCGTTGAACTAGAAAAATGATGAAATGGTTAGCTTAACTAACTTATACCCAAATAGACCCGAGTGCTATACTCGATAATAGATCTGAGATGTTAACTTTATCCTTCTTTCATGTTACGTGAATAAGAGAGAGAGGGCAAAGGTAGAGAAATTAGAGAAGGTAAGCCCTGATGATTGAGTGTTGGCTGTTGAAGGTAAAGCTAGGAGAAGCAAGGACAAGACCCATCTCATCTTTTTCTTCCATTCCAGTGTTACTCGAATTTTTTGTTCTTGCCAGAGTAAATAAAGTACGAGAGAGTTTGTGAGTCGATGGATGAGAATTGTAACGCAGGTGATGATAATTAGTTATTGTTTAATGTTGGTTTTGGTATACTGAATAAATCGTTGGCATTAGTGTTGGTTGATTTTGTGTTGGTTGATTTTATGAAATTTGTGATTGAACCTTAACTACTCTGCAATTTGTTAGCACGGGTGTTGGTTGTCATCAACTTAAACTGTAATTGTGTGTCTGTGATACAGTTTAATGTTATAAGTGGTTGTGATTGTAGTATTGATATAGTGGAGATATAACTCTGACTGTTTTGTAATTTTTTTCTTAAAGTGAACTGTGTTAAACCTAAAAAACAAAAGACAATGCAAAGTGGATTTGTTTGTTCTTTTAAAAAAAAACTAAAATAGTACTAAGTGATTGTGCTTGATTTTACTTGTTAGATAATTTGGACTAAACCTTCAATTCTGTGGAATTTGGATCAATAATTTTTAAATGGTTGAATTTGGAAAGAGTATAGTCCTGGGATTGACCAAATTCTTTAGAGATAGTATAGGATAGTAAAGAATGTGGCACATATTATTCGAATGATATGTTCAGTTGCAGATGGTGAGTCTTATGGGTCAATATCTGAAGTGAACATTCCACGTTGAGTAGCTATAAAAATTACAAGCTTTAGAACCAACCACTAATTTTTAAAAGTTTAAATTTGGAAAGAATATACTTTGGGGGTTGAAAGGAATCTTTAGAGATTGTATAGGTAGTGAAGTTACTTATTTTATTATGAATTGTATTTAGTGGAGAACTACCCGCACTATGATGATGAAATAATGTGCTTTGGTTATATGTTTGTTACTTGTGTTTGGAATGTGGTAGATGAATAATTGTGTTTGTTTGATACTGGGGTTCAGTTGGATGAGTGTAGAGAAAAACCATTGTTTGTGTAAAATAAATAAGTGGTACTTTCTATCACCAATGACTTTGAGATAACTATATGAATGCACATTTGTTCCTACTTAGAGGTGTAGTGTTAATTTAGTTGGGTATATGTGATTGGTGGAGTGTTAATTTAGTTGGGTACATATAAGAACATGAATGTTAATTTAGTTGGTAAATATCAACGTTGTAGTGTTATATTTATGTTTTACTATAAATTGAGGATCAACCTCTGCTTCCATGATGAGGCTCAACCTCCGCTTTGGATGAGGAGTGCTCATCCTCCGTCATGGTTGAGGGTTGAGCTCATCTCTCTAGCCGGGCTTCGTCTCATGTTTAGGTTTTTTGTGGAACTTGGAAATTGAACCATGCCCATAAGGCTTGAGTATGTTTTTACTAAGTAATGGACTTGAGCTAACTTTACAAAATGACCATTTTGTTTTTGGTCTACACATTTGTATTACAGATTCTCTACATAGTAAATTGATTGTTTTGCTAGAAATATAATACATGGTAAGACTGAAAGTTAAAGATACTTAAACTAAACCTGACATATTGAAACTACAACCAGTCAAAACCTAGTTGTTCACAGTGAACAATTAATGTTGCCATCACAACATCATCACCCAATTTTGATAACACAACATCATATAAAAAAAAACTTTTGCTACATAACAATTCCAAAAAAACGAGTTGTTAATTAATACAAGAACTACTGTTTTTTCATGCTATTTATGTATACATACTATCTAATAGCATAATAAGAACAGAGTGAAACTATACATATGTCGGAGGAACCTGTTTGGGTTTGTTCTTAGAACCTTTCGGTCTACCGGTTGTACTTGTATTTGCACTTGGTTTGGTACATCGAATTTACCTCCCATTGTTGTTACTTTGCCAATATTTATGTTTGCAAGTGCTTGTATTTCTTCTATTTGCCAGTTAGACCTCCTTGACAAGTGGATTTGTAGTACCCACTAACACCACATGTTGTGCATTTCCTCTTCTATGAAGGACAACCTTGTTTATTTTCATACCTGTCTCTTATCCTCTTCCTTATTAGTCTTCTTAGCTTCCTCTTAACAATGAGTGGCTTAACCACATAAAAAATCTAAAAGAAATAAAACTTAATAACAAAACATACTTCGACTTCTTCTTACTGCAAACATAGTTTGACACTTCAGAAAAGTTTTCCGAGGAGTCTTATTACTCACAAGTTTTTTTGGAGTACTCTTGTATCCTCTCAACCTGGACCGTTAAGGTCTACAACTTATGACAATGGTTGACTCATCATATTATACTCATCTACTAAGGGAATCACCACATGAATATCACCACCGCCAGTTTTTACAAAGATCATATAAACAAAACTAGACTCATCAACCACCAAACAATGTCATAACTCAATAAAAGCATATTCAGTCCTAAGGTAACCTTAGCACCATCAATAATACAAATTAGTCCACATTCAAAGTCCTTCAAGTTTTGAAGAATATCTCTTATATTGTATCTAAAAGATCCATAAGACTAATTAAATCACCATCTACTTTAGGTGACTCGTGCAATTTCAGGTTTTTGTGATAAAAAAACTCAATCTTTGACTTTTATTGACTGGTCCTCACGTGCCATTGTAGTAAATGCGAACATCCTTCCATGGGAAATCATAAATAGCCCTGCAAAATAGAATACACATTAGGAATAATCAAACAACATTGACTCTCAGTACTAAATAAATCAGCAACAAGGACCACTGACAGTATTCAATAATGAATACATAACTTGGTATAAAAAACCTAGGTGACCAAAATTCCCATACAAAAACACCTCTCATATTATATTTTATAAACAAAAACCATTTGAATTAAAAATGAAATAAAAACCCAATTTTCTTTAATATCGATTAAATTTAGTTTTTATCATTTTTTTAATGACATCCTTACCCTTTCTTTCTCTTATTTCTCATTTCTTCTTCTTCTTCTTCTTCTTCTTCTTCTCCTCCTCCTCCTCCTCCTCCCCACCACCATCACTAGCAGCAACAGTACCTCCTCCGCCACCATCACCAGCAGCAACAGTAGCTCCTCCGCCACAACAACACCTTCGTCTCCTTCACCAACACCTCTTTCTCTTTTTATTTTGGTTTTATGTTCACGAATTATAAATTTTATCACCCATTCTACCACTAACAACACCTCCGTCTCCTCCACCAACACCACCAGTACCTCCTTTTTTTTCTATGTCCAGATCCACCACCAACAACACCTCCTCCTTCCCCATCGCTTTCTCCTCGTTATTTTTTCTCCTCCACCACTACATGTCCAAATCCACCACCAACAACACCTCTTCTTCCTCCTTCTATCCTCTACAAACATCACCAACACCTCCAGATCATCATCGTCGAAAATCATCATCAAAATATAATGATACACCATCATTGTCGAAATTAGGATTTTTTGTTGGTGAAACGTCAAAAAAAATGATGAAACCAAATTTGGTTTCATCAAATTTCACCAATACAAAAATTGAAACCAATTTTTGTGTTGGTGAAATGTCAGAACCAAAACAATGATGAAACTTTTTTTGGTTTTATCATGTTTTTTCATCTGGAATAAGGTGGAACCAAATAAATGATTAAACTTTTTTTGGTTTCATCATTTTTTTTTCCATCTGTAATAAGGTGGAACCAACTAAACGGTGAAACTTTTTTTGGTTTCATCATTTTTTTCATCTGGAATAAGTTGTGTTGGTGAAATGTCAATTTTCGTTATGGTGGTGGTGGTTGGTGTTGGTTCTGGTTTTCGTTGTTGCTGGTGGTGGTGCTCGTTGGTGGTGGACATGGTGGTTGTTAGTGGTGCTCGTTGATGTTGGTGGTGAAAGTGGTGTTGGTTGTTGGTGGTGGTGTTTCTGGTTTTCGTTTCTGCTAGTGGTGGTTGGTGGTGGTGATCTTTGGTAGTGTACCTACTGGTTGTTAGTGGTGCTCGTTGATGATGGTGGTGGGTGATGGCGGTGCTGGTTGGTGGTGCTCGTTAGTGGTAGTGGTTGGTGCTGCTGTTAGTTGGTGGATGGTAGTGGTGGTGTTGCTGGATGATGGTGGTTGTTGTTGGTTGTTGTTGGTTGGTGGTGGTGAGTTGGTAGTGTTGGTGGTGAGAGAGAATAAAGTTTAAAAATGGGATTGATTTCTTTTTATTGGGTTGAATTAATGTAAAGGGTAGTTTAAGAGTTAGGTTGAATTTTATTTTTGTTGGATTGAATTAATGTAAAGAGTAGTTTAGAAAGATTTATTTAAATGAGGTTTTTGTTTCATTTTGTTTCTAGTGGGTTTTTTATTGTTGGATAGTGACACATTTGGGATTACAACCCATGATCTGTAATAAATATCATAAGTCAAAAAATTAAGGTTTTTTAAAGGGTAATTACTTAAATAATCAAGAAGGACCGCTGACCGTATTTATTAACACTAACGAAACTGTATAAGGACCGCTGACCATATTTATTAACACTAACGAAACTGTATAATTAGTATTGATATCACATTCTCATTACAAAATAATCAATTAGGACCATTCACGGATTCATAGAGTTGCAGTAATCAACACAATAAGGCAAAATAGTTAGGTTTTGTTAACACAATAAGCCAAAATTAGGAAATTCTCAACGCAATAAGCCAAAAATTATGGTTTTTTAATCCGAGTAAGTAATAAACAACAATAAAAATATAAATTTTTTAAAACTATACATGAATCAAAACCCAACATCTTTATTTTTTAACAATAGATGGTACGATCCCACGAGCCATGATATACAAATATAACTTTTCTTCCATCTAAGGGTAAGTTTATAGCTTTTCCATTGCGTTGAGCCTCCAGGATCAAGTGGACGGCTGATGAATGTGTAAACACGATACAAATTATATCTAAATTTATATTTTTTAATTTTTTATTTTATACATATTTTTATAATTTTTATTTGGTTTTACACGGACTAAATGTGGAATTTTGACGTAAAATATTCAAATGCCAACTTCAGTTGCTCTTTCGGCTATATATGGTCCGCTTGTACACGAAGAGTTAGTCCGAAAACTCATTATCTTCTTTAACTTGGACGATGGTGGAATTTGGATTTCGAACTAAAGTACTCAAACAGGCAACAAAACGGTTTCCACGTATGTGCATGCAACAAATTGTTATAGAGTGGAAGCATTGCGGCAACAGTTGTCCATATATATTGTACTTGCCTTGATTATTATCCATGGACCCCACCAAGTGCAAATCAGTACAATTATGTTTGCATGTAATTGATATAAAGGTTTGAAAAACGGGTCACGGTCCAGGTTATGGGTACCGGGCGTGACCGTTATAACACGTATTGACGATTGTGAGTACATTTTGGCGAAAAACACATTATTTAAGAAGATTTTTTTTTTTTGGTACGTTTTCTTAAAATAACAGGTGTTATTATGATTAAATAAAAAAAAATTATGATATGAAATTACTATCTAACGGTTATAACGTGTGTGAAAACTTTATAACGAGTCTAAAAAACATTGTTACTAAGTTTTTTTATTTATTTTTTTAGTATTTTTAGTTTTTTACCATATAAACGAAAATTTGATAAAATTCGTGACGGTGAATTATAGCCATTAAAATTTTGTCGGCAGCAACACGATAATTTGATAATGAAGGCGATTATGATGATGATACTTATGTTAATGAAGACAGTCAATACCAACACGACGATGACTATGGTGATAGGGAAAGGAATCTCCGACAAAATAAGAAACACATAAATAAGTTGAAGAAAGATAGTGGTAATAGGTGGTTTGTGTAACTTTTTAAATGATGAGCACTAGTTTAATAATCTTATGTCTTTTAAATTTGAAGTTTTTAATCATATAGGTTTCTTATATTATTTTAAAATTTTAATTCTAAGTTTTAAGCTTTCATTCTAGAAAAAAAAAAACTCAAAAAAAAATATTGTAAGAAAGTTATTTACACGATTACAACGTGCGTGAAAATAAGAAAATAGTTCTAAAAAACGCACGTTAAAATATTATTCAGAAGAAAAAAAAAATAAAATTAATTTTAAAAAAAAGTTATAACAGGTGTGAAATGGAAAAACGGTCTTAAAAAACTGTTGTTATTTCCTATTTATCACCGTTATATAGGCACGGGATTTAGAGACCCTCAAGGGTATGGTATATGGGTGTGACCGTTTTAACTATCGTTTTTTCGGAAAAAACGGATGATTCTAAAACCTTGATTGATATTTCTTTGCTAAATAAGGAAAGTGGAGATACGCAGACGATTCAAATATGTGAATTCCATATCTTAACACGTGGTGGTTTTTAGAGGGTGATTTTGTATATTCCTAAACAAGTGGTGTAGGAAATAAAAAAGGGAAATAGGTTCCTTCAGAAGTTATATATACGATCACGTTTTGGGGAGTTTTTTTAAGTTCATCTTCCGTAACCAGTTTTGATCCGGAGTCCGATCACTAGAAGTAGTAGTCTAGGTTTTTCTTTTTCTTTTCTTCTTTTTATTTGTAATGGTTAGATAAATTTCTACTAGGATAAGAGGAAGTCCAATACTGTAAATTAAATAATTTTAGTTGTTTCTCAGTAATAATTATTATGATCCTTTTTATTTTGTTTATAAACGATAATAAATTTTTTTCATAAATCCTTATACTTGTTAAATGGTTTATTCATTCCTTTCAGAAGTCAACATCTTTAAAACATTTTATCTTCTGAGACGTCGATTTATGCCCTAAATCGTCCTTAGTGTTTTAAGAAGAATTTTATAGAGAAATGGTTGAATTATCTAGTATCCAGTACAGTGGTGGAATCCGAAGCCTTAATATTTTAATATTTGTTCTACTAATTATAGTTTGTTTTATCCTTAAAACATCTTATCATCTTTTTAGCATTTTATTTAATTACAAATTAAAGATAACAAATTTAGTTTTCGTAGAACGAACCATATCTATATATTGTCTCATCGACAGTCGTACACTTACGACATTATAATTAAAATCCTAACAATGGCGGGAACGTGCCTCCCGCTAGGGGATTTTGTTTTGCCCTTTCCCTTGTCCTTCGCTTTTATATCCTGCTCTTCCTCCTCCCCTCATCATCATCACCACCACCACCACCACCACCACCACCAGAACCACCAGCACCACCAGCACCACCAGACTCACCAGCACCACTAGAACCACCAGCTCCACCAGAACCACCACCCATATTGGTCTCATCAACATCATATTCAGTTTCTTCATGGTCTGAAGTTACATATGAAATAAAGGAGGTAGAAGAAGAATGGGAATCCTCTGGTTCAATATCTTGGTTTGCACGTTCAAGGATAAAAAAAGGTACCTCCTTCGGACATTTTCCACGATAGGGACCAGCCACCAAGAATTTATCGTTGCAGGGAGGTTTTGAAGGAAGAGTAGGCAAATGTTTTCCTTTTCCTTTATTGGGCTTTTTAAACATGCTACAATAGAAATAAAAAAAAATAAAAATTCAGAACCAACATTCATAGTCTCGGTACATGGATCGTCATGGTCTAAATTTTCGACCATAACGATCCTCAAGTAAACCATGACGGCCTTATAGTTATACAATGACGACCCTTGGCAACATAAATACTAATGTCGTCATGGTTTAAGGTAAAAACCGATGCGATCCTAAATAGACTCTTCATCTTCAATGAAAATAAACAGTAAGGGTCGTCATGGTTTAAGGTAAAGACGATGCGACACTAAATTAACTCTTATTCTTCAGTGAAAATAAACAGTAAGGCTCGTCATGGTCGAAAATCAAAGACCCTGACAATTTTTCATAAATTTAACATGCATATGAAAAGTCGTCATGGTCTAAGGTTTGCGACCATGATGAGCCTTTTCTCTGTAACTGTAATTTGCGGTTTCTAACCTAGATTTACACTCAAAACACAAAAATAAACAGTCACAACAAGTAGAGTAATGAGTTTTAGTTTACTTACTTTATAACTGGGGTCATTTGTTCTTCCAATTCTTCACGATTTGATTCTTCGGTGCTTTTCGAGTTCAACTTTGCTTTTAGTTTCTCTACGATGGGTTATCTATATTTCTATGGTATTGCTTAGTACGAACCATGTTTGTAGAAGAAGTTAATCGTCGATTAAAGTTTTCGAATCGATGAATACGACGATGAATTGATTTTGAAAAAATAATAATAGAGGAAGTGGAGCCGTTGGGGAGAGGAGAAGAGGAGAGGGGTGAAATTGATTTTCTGCTTTTTGGTTTTGGAAATGGGGGCTAATGGATTAAGTATAATATGATTTTATGTTTAGTTATTAGGGAAGGGTAAAATAGTATTTTCACCACCATTTGACAACCCCTATAATTTTGGTAGCCCCTTATTATTTCTACTATCCCCAAATTAAGCCAGGTTTTTGTTTTGGTTTCAATATTTTCGAATAGGACTCAAAAAAACATGATTGATAAAGGGGAAACCAATTACTAACGGGGATACTAATCCATAAATCTAGTGGTCATGATTGTTTTTTTATATGAATTGGTATCCTTCTACTATTATTGGTATCCCCTTTATCAATTTATATAAAAGAGGCGTGAAACCAAACCGAGTGTATGAAATAAATAAATTATTCTTCATGATAATTGACAAATACCCTTAATGGTTATTGTTTAAGATTTAGAGTCTTGATCAAATAGTACGGTGTTGCTTATAAGATAGATAGCTCTCAAATAGTATTTTTTTCTCCGATAAGAGTTTTATGCTTAATGGAAGTTGATTGAATTGAATTTACTACATGATTGTTTGGATTTGTATGGATCAATTCACGTAGGTGAGTCTTTTATTAATTTACTTTGGTTTGATTTCTTCTTTGTAGGTGGGTTTTATGGTTTTGTTCAGCGTTGAACATCAAAAGGATTCTGTAGACATATTTGTACTTTTGCTCTTTATAAAATCTTTTCTAGTTCGTCTCTATTCCTAGCTACCTTTATGCATGTGTTGTTTATTCTTGACATGTTTTATCCGATCTAGTGATCTTTGATTGTGGTTTTCATTCTTCGTTGTTTCTTTCTAAACCGGAGTTCAGTCTATATCCTTGGTTTGTTTCCTTGTTGTTTTGTTCGTAATTTTCTTATATTGATTTAACTCAATTTCTCTTAGTTAAATATCTCTCTCGATCATCTTTCTGTATTTTGTATCATTGGTTTTGTTTTGTCTTTACTGTTTCTCTAGTCGTCACCGGTTGATTTCCTCTTTTCTATTCCTTCCTCGTTGGTTTTTGGGATGCCTCTTCTAACGCCGTGATCTCATCCTCACTCACATTTTTCTCTTATATTTTTTATTTCTTACAGGCTTTCATTCCTCTTTTGATTCATTTATTTGAACCAATTCTTTTCAAACGTGTTTTTGTCTTTGACTTGGTGGGGTTGCTTTTCTCTTTGGGTTTTTTAATTTATTGTTAAAATATCTTCTTCTTCTGCGATCATAATCCCTATTCTTCAATATTCTTTTATGCTTATTTGGTATCTTTTCTCTGAAATCTTTTCTTCTCTAATATGATCATAGTTATAAATATAGTTCTTTTACGTCACATATTTGATTAACTCATCATCACTGATGAGACTTGTGTTCTTCTTAAGGAGGAGGAATTACTTTATCGTGTGTTTTCCGGACTCAACCTTTCCGATGATCTATTATATTTTCTTACTTCAGTCCAATGAAACATTGATTAACCCAATGCCCAATTCTGTTAAGGCTCATCAGGCTAGTCAAGCAAGACAAGTCTTTAGTAAAAAGACTAAGCAAGTCACATTCAACTTAATATTATTAGTAGTAGTTAATACTACAAACAAATAAATTAAATGAGACATCAAATATCACAAATGGGGGGATATTCACTAGGGTATTGGTCTGGCGGTCTACGACACGTGGTGCAACAATGCACCCACTACAGAGAAAAATCTGGAAAATTCGATCAACAATTGAGTAAAGGAGTGGTGGGTTGAGTAACCATCCATTCAACCTTTATCGAAGTGGGGAGCAGTTGTCAACTCTTTCTCCACCTTCTCCACTTCACCACTACTCAACCATCGACATTTTCTTCCAAAGAGGAGGTCAGGTGAACGATTACAATAACTATAATTATAAAACCGATTTCTCACTCTATTGAAGAGGACAAAAATTCTAAGTGGAATTCTGAAACAAGTCAAATATCGAACAACTCAATCATTCAACCTTCTCACATAGAGAATTTTTTCATAGCTATTCACACCAATTATATCCTACAGAGTCTGATACTCTGACCTCAATCCATCTCTCGCTTCCCTCCCTAAGATCAACCATTCTCCTTCTCTTTTCTGACTGAAGCAAGACTGGAACAACCATTGTTTGGTTTAGGCCAGGGTTGTACAGATTGATCTCTTGAATCTAAATAAAGTACTTCAAAAATACAAATATTTAAGGGCTTGACGAATTACCACATGTTCACCCCACTTTTCTAAATTATCCCCTTATTCGTTTTCGCCACAAACATTTTGGCGACCATGGTGGGAGATTAATCTTTCAGTTGCAATTCTTCAATTTTTCAATTTCTCCAAATTTGATCAGTTTCAAAATGGTTCGTCTCATGTCAGGTTCATAGACTACTCCCAACGTGAATTATGCTAGTACCAGTACTGTTACTCTAGGTAACACCCCTCAAGTTACCAATGTTGACAATATCACTCCTCCACCATCTGAGCAGCACACTAAATAAGCAAGGGATGAATAGACTCCTCCTACTATTGTTGATTTAATGCAGACGCATGAAACCCTTTCCGGGACTCGAACATAGATGGCTGCAACTCAGAAGGAGGTCCCCACCTTCCTCAATACCCTTACAGAGAAATTAACACCAGCAGAGCAGACTATAAATACTTATGAAGCAACTGTTGATGCCAACACATCAAGGGGTCACACTCAAGACGAATATGAAATTTGCATTCTTCCTAACCCAGTGCTAGAGAGGAGCCATCATCCTAACTCTGTTACTCATGAAGATTTGGAGCGGCTTCTCCAAAGTTGCAGAAAAGAGAATTCATCTACTATTCATCAACACCAACCTCCTTATCCATTTGAGATGCAGAGGATCCCTCTTCCTAGGGGATAATTCTCTCTTTCGTTCTCACTTTATGATGGAATAAGAAATGCTCGTGAACATATTTCACGATTTCTGGAATCATTAGGGAACATGAGTACAACCATATGTTGCATCTGAGGGATTTTTCTAAATATTTTATTGGAAGAGCGTAAACTGGTACAACAACCTTGCTTCTAACAATATTTCTAACTGGTGTGAAATGGTTAATGCATTTTACAGGAAATACTTCTTTGTATCCGAACAAGTCATATAATCAGACTTGGGAAGGATGTTCAGCAATCGAATGAAAATCTCAATGATTATGTACATGAACCTGTTCAGGGTCCAAACGCTAGATTGTCATGACCCTAATGTAACTGAACTTCAATTGGTGGAAATTTGCATCAATGGTACCAGTCTATCGTGCTTTACTGGAGAATTTGCGATTTCAAACATTCTCTGGGTAACATGAAGTTGCCAAGAGATCTGCTACTACTGCATCTGCTCTGCTAGAGAGGAGAAAACCTTCTATCAAGAATGAAGAAGTACGAGAGACTCGCAGTAGTCGACGCCTGTCTCAAAGGCAAATTAACATACAACCATCTGTGGGTGACGTGATTAAAGGAGATAAAAGGAAGGCCACAACATTAGAGTCGCAGCCCAAGCGTGCAGCACCAGCACCAACTCCAACTCCAACTCCAGCACCACAGGCAGTCCGACCACCTGGAAGAGCTAATCAAGCAGTTGCAGTTGCAGCTCCATCACCGGCTCAACGTCAACAACAACAACTAAGGGAAGCCCCATCAACCACATATTTCCCTTTTTCGACTGAAAAAGTGATCGAACTTTTAGAAGTCTGTATCCAGGATGGTGCGATCAACCTACCTCACATTCGACGTCCACCAACAGAGCAAGAAATGACAAATCCTAAGTATTTTCACTTCCACATATTTGTTAATCACCCCACAAGTAATTGCAATGTCTTGAAGCGGATATTCAAATAACGGATTGAGTCGGGAGAATTGGACTTAGGGACTGAAGGTGTACATAAAAAACCTCTTCCTGTCAGGCATTTTACTATGTCTGAAGATCCCACTAGCCAAGTAGTTCAATCATTAATGGAGCGTGTATGTGAACTTTTGTACATCTCAAAGGCGCAAGGTAATGACTTGTTCACTGCTCTTAATCACATTGTGTCTGGCAGGAGACTACCTTCACTCAATGAAAGCAAAGCACGTACTGAACTTGCACAGATGGGCAAAGATGGAAAAAAGTGTGACTGGAATTCTCGCTGCTTCCAGCCTCAGAAATACTAAATTTAAGAGAACCATAATCGATGTAGGTACTACAATCAACATCATCCATGTTAAGACATTCCGGGCTATAGAAATCACACGTAGTGAAGCTTTCCATGCGCCTACTACAACTCAAGATCCTGAAGGAAGGCCTGTGAATTCTTATGGTTACATTGATCTTGAAGTACAAATGGGTTTTGCATGTGCTACAACAAAATTTTACATAAAAAAGAAGGACCTGGGTTATGACATGATCCTTGGACATCCATGGATACAACTTAACAAGACTGCAGCTTCCAAGACATCTTCATTGCCGTACCAACTCCAAGCAGACAACTCTGTACCTCACAAGAAGATTATGGCAGATGATCCTCTTCTATATCTAGAAGAATTTCAAGATTTGGTGGCTATGAAGAAGGAGCCAGGAGAAAGTGCAACATCATATGTGGAGAGGTATCATGCTCAATCTTACTGAACTCATCTCTTTACCACTCAATGTCCCTCACACCTCTTATGCCGGGACTTGACTTTGCTGTAAAACTCAACTCTGCCTTAGTCAAACGCTATGAATAAATGGCCTCACTTCTTTAATATTTTTTAAGTGGATGAAACAGACTCCACATCAAATCCAACATCGTATTGAGTCATTCATCACTCATATGATGTCCAACCATGGCAAGGAACACCATGGATACTTTCCTGTGATACTACAAGAGTGTCCACATATGCCGCAAAACCACCCTAAGAGAGTTCTAACACTCCACGCGCGTGGAATGTTAGTGTTGGCACAAAGATGAAGGAAAATCCTTGTCAAAAACACATATTTAGAGCCAAGCCAATGAAGTTTAATGCTTTTAAAGTAAGAGACTTGGTTATGAAAGCAGCAAGGCACAATCATTGCTCTAAGGAAAGCTCTGACTGGGAAGGGCCATTTATGATTGCTAGAGCTACCATTGGTGGACACTACAAGTTAACTGCTGGAAATGGAAAGTTGGTAGAAGTTGCAATACAGGAGAAGTGGATCAGAGCATTTAACGCCTAAAGCATCCAGGGATATTTCTTTAGTTTATTTGTAATTTTAATTTCTCCAAAACGTATGCAAGACATTTGCATTCAGTATCAAATTTATTTTCAGTAATCAAATTTTAATTTTATTAATTCAAAATCCCTGTCGATCTAAAATAAAATCCTTGCATCCATACCAACCAAATATCCATTATTCAAACCCAAACAAAAAGCAAAGAAATCAAACCTAATAAATCTCTTATCTCTTAAAATAAGACAAATGTTCGACTAATTAGAAGACTGAGAGTCCGAATCGGAGTCGTACTCGTCATCACCTTCCTCATCATATTCGTGTCCCTCTTCAGAACTTTCCTCCAAGTCTTCTACTTTAGAGTTTTCTTCTAGGCCTGCATCAGGATATTCCTTCGAGTCTTCTTCAGGATCCTCATCATCTATAGGGTCGACTGAACCCATCTTCTTGTCATGATAAGCATCTTCATCACATTCAGCTTCGAAATCATCCTGAGCCAAATGCTTAGAACTTATATTTGAAGAAAAAGGTTCAAGCTCGTGTCCTATATAGGCTCTCAGTCAGAAACATAGTCTTCTGCATCAGAATCAGAATCCACACCATTGGCGCGAAACCTCGTTCTTGTTGCTCGAACTATTTAATTATTGCACTCATCCGAGCATGTTGATCGATAATCCTGGAGTTCTTCATCTTCATCTCTTTCCTTTTCAATTCCTCTCGGCACCTGGATTCTTCTTCATCATTAATCACGACTATAAAGTCAACAAACCGATTACAAACCATTCTCAAGTCATTAAGGGCCATATCTTGCACAAGCCTCGTAACTTTGTCCAGAAAATTATCGGTTTCGGGCTGAGTCTTATCGGGAGCAGCCATTTTTATTCTTTTGCTTCTACAATTTGTTTCCTTATTTGAGGAATCAAAATCATGATTCCGATCAGAGGCTGTCATGATCTATTCAAGACACAATTAATGAGGTAATGGCTATAACATCAACACGCAAAAGAAGTACACACAAAGAAAAGAATTACTATGAATTAAACTTAGTTGATTGAGACCGTTAGTAATGGCTGCTGCTGCGGATTATTATACTTCTGAATAATGATAATGAAGCTAGGGTTTGCAAAGGAAAAGTGATAATACTCTCAGTTATCAAGATATGTATACATATAAATATACGTATAATATTTGAGATAAAATAGGAAACCCTAGTTTTCTCCTAATCAAACAGTGTTTATCTCGCAAAGTAAAAATGGATTTACTATGACAAGGAAATAGAGGCAAGAACTAGACTAAGCTTGTTCTAACAAGAAGCAAGAAACACTACCAACATCAAAGTTCACGTGAATATTCATTCATGTAAGAAAATAAAAACAAAAAAAAAAGGTTTCGGTCCAAACTCTAGCTTACCCAGAAGCAATAGTTGGTTGTGAAGTTGATGTTCTTGAGTAAATACAACGGATTAACAAGGTCTAGGGTTTATTGTTGATTCAAACAAGCATATGAGAAGTTACTCTTAAATAAAATATACATAAACTGACTTTGGAACTGTATAAAAGAGATAAGACAGAACTTACCTTGTTATCAATGGTTGGCTGATGCTACGATGGTTGAACAGAGGATAACAAAATGAAGAAGAAGAAAGATTTTTCCTTTGATTGGTGTAAAATAAGGGAGGAGAAAAGCTTCCCTTTTATATCAAATAATTACTTCGAATTTGATAAGATAACAGATTCTACCTTGTCCGTCCAGCAAAACATGGCTTCAGCTTGTCCAATTACTACCAAGCCTACCTTGTTCACTTCCAACTTGTTCGAACGACTTTATCTCCTTGCTCACACGTCCATCAACTCCGCCAGGCTTGTCCATCCAGCTTCGCTCCAACCTTGTATGCCTTCCATCAAAGTTTGTTCGTCCATCTTTGCTACTAGTACGTCCAGCTTCGCTTGAAGCCTGCCCGTCCAGCTTTGCTTATATTTGTACGTACAACTTCGTTCAAAGCTTGTCTATCCTAGCTTCGCTCAAGACCTTCTTGTCTGCATCAACTACATCCAAGGCTTGTCAATCCAAGTGGCTCCTAACAAGATTGTCCACATTAGTTTCAAACCATACTTGTCTAGCGAATTTCAAGTCTTGCTTCGACCATGGATCATTACTTATTCATCCAAGATGGCCTTTTAGCTTGCTGATTCAAAAGTTCAATCCGACTACTACTCTTCTGATAATATCTAATCATCAAAGTATAAAGTTATATTTTATTTTTATTTTCGTCTAACAGGCCACCATCTAGTGTTTACCACGCAACATTACTCGTTCCGCGCTAAGCAGGAGACTTAATATAGATGGTGGGTTTTTGACAAGGATAAAATAGTAAAAATTATTTCTCAATACTCGAGTCTGAAAAATATTAAACCTCAAAATTCTGCAAAGAGTTTTTAGCCAGGTTCTTATCTCTGTCCTCTTTCAGCTGCTTATCCATGTCATCTCTCTATATGTATGGCCAACTACATATACAATTAAAATTATGTAGTGAATCAACATTCGTTACTCTATGAAATCATCAGAATAACATCAGTGCTTGCTACGACTTTCCCATATATTCTATGATTTTTATATGAAATCTCAAGCTCCTAGATAGATTTCCCACTAGTATATAGCAATTTGAGTATTATTTGGTGTTATAGTCCACAGCTGAATTCCCAAAAATTACCGTGTATCGATATTCATGCTCAACTGAGTAATATTGACTCACTAAAATACCTATATAACTTTATATATAAGATAACATATAAATCTATTTGATTAAAGTACCACAGTTGTGCTTAGTTTCAAAGTCAAAATTGTGCCAGCACAATTTCATAACTTATACTAGCTAAAACCAGCCTCAGTCAAATTAGTCCTTGCTTAAAGAGACAACTAATGTGAAGAGCATGAAAAGAGTTCAATATAGGGTTTT
Source organism: Papaver californicum (assembly GCA_023531435.1). NCBI lineage: Eukaryota > Viridiplantae > Streptophyta > Magnoliopsida > Ranunculales > Papaveraceae > Papaver > Papaver californicum. Next base: position 85,685 of record JAJJMC010028260.1, read on the forward strand.
TGAAACGCTTAAAAATAAGTTCGCAATGCTTATAAACGTCTCAAATGACCAAAGAACACTTTCAAACCCTAATTGGCAAAGGAAACGCTAGAATTGAAGCGTTACAAAGACTATATCACAAATCATGTGCGACTTAATCTCAAGTACGAATCTTGTGCGTCCTAGACTAACCACAAAACATGTGTGTCTTAGTTTTCCATAAATCAATACTCATGCGCCTTAATTACATCTTCAATACTAATACGTATTAGTCTAACCACAAGGCTTGTGCGTCTTAGTTTAACCACAGGGCTAGTGTGTCTTAGTACTAACCCTAAACCTAATACGTCTTAGTACAACTTCAATACTAATGCGTCTTAGTCCGGTCACAAATCATGTGCGCCTTAGTCTTAACTACAATACTTGTGTGCCTTAGTCTTAACCTCAATACTAATGCGCCTTAGTATAAACACAAATCACGTGCGTCTTAGTGTGAATTCAACACTCGTGCGTCTTAGTGTGGATTTAACACTCGTGAGTCTTAGTATAGTCCAGACATTAATGCATCTTAGGCATTAATACAAAAACCTAATGCGGTTTAGTATATTATCGAATACTAATGTGTCTTAGTATTAATACTAAACCTAATTCGACTTAGGCATTAGCTCCTATGCTCACCCACCTTAGCATTAGCTCATAATGCTTGCCTATTTGGGTTTGCTTCACATATACAAGCCTCAAAACCCTAACTTGTCAATCAAAGGCCATACTAGGCCTCATTTATATATGTGGCCTATCATACATATATTTTATATGCGGCTTCATATACATATTCTAATGCTCAGCAGCATACGCTTATTTCTACAAAACAAGCATGTCAATGCAAATTGACCCAGTTGAACATACTGTTCCTCATAAATAAAATAAATACAATTTTTTTATTCCGTTAAGACTCATCAGGCTAGTCAAGCAAGACAAGTCTTTAGTCAAAAGACTAAGCAAGTCTCATTCAACTTAATGTTATTAAAAAAATATTACACGAGACATCAAATGTCACAAATGGGGGGATATTCGCTGGGGTATTGGTCTGGCGGTCTATGGAACGTGGTGCAGTAATGCACCCACTACAGAGAAAACTCTGGAAAGTTCGATCAGCAGTTGAGAATATGAGTGGTGGGATGAGTAACCATCCATTCAACCTTTGTCGAAGTGGGGAGCAGTTGTCAACTCTTTCTCCACCTTCTCTATTTCACCACTACTCAACCATCGACACTTTCTTCCAGAGAGGAGGTCAGGTGAACGGTTACAATAGCTATGATTAAAAATAAATTTCTCAATCTATTGAAGAGGACAAGAATTCTAAGTGAAACTCTGAAACAAGTATAATATTGAACAATTCGATCATTCAACCTTCTCACCCAGAAAAATTGTTCATAGATATTCACATCAATTATATCCTATAGAGTCTAATACTCTAACCTCAATCCATCTCTCGCTTCCCTCCCTAAGCCCAACCCTTCTCCTTCTCTTTTGTGACTGAAGCAAGACTGAACGACCATTGCTTGGTTTAGGCCAGGATTATACAGATTGATCTCTCGAATCTAAATAAAATACTTTATCAGTACAAATGTTTAAGGGTTTGACGAATTATCACCTGCTAACCCTAAATTAGCCTCTTAATCCGTTTTCCCCACAAACAACTTCTTACGGGGAAACGACACAACACACATTAAATTATTCATCCAACAAACATCACAATTGATAACATGGAATTTGAGAAGTAAAATGTTATCCAACCTCACCCTACTCAATAGAGGCGCCGACGCTAGAATAATTGTAACCATAATAATAATGCCATCCACATGAAGTTCCCATATAAAACATGATTCTGGAAACTACCATCAAGATCAAGCATTTGGAAAATCAAGCATAGTATGCACACGAATGGATTCACACAAGAAAATGTAAAATATAATATTGGGAGTCGAACCCCCTATTTATAATATTGGAGTCCCCACCCCTAATTAATATAGATATAAAGCTTCGGGAAGTCCAAACAATGCATACCACACAACATATCCACCCAATTGCACACAAACATATTCATGTATAACAATGAAAAATAAACTACTTAATGATTACAATAAGGTTATAAGAGTTCTCACCTGAATTGATGACAAACGATGCCTACCTCATCCATTGGTCCATCGTACGAATCAGTCTTTGTTAATACAAACTAACTGTTAATCATAAAATCACTATAAAAATCTAATCAATAGGCTCACACAATATTCATAACATAATATCATACAAGTTCCTAGTTATTGGCTAAGTAAAATAACTAATATTTCTAATTTTATTAGTTGTTCCATAACATATCATCCACTAACTATATCATAAATAAATATCTACTGATCAAAATCAGATGAATTAGGTATCAGTTGAAAGATCCCGCCAAAATCTACAACTTTGTAAAAGGAACCGAAAGCTAATTCGGGACCTAAGTGGTCCATACCATCAAATTAAGGAAATTGCCCCTGATTTAAGCCAGTGGGCCTGACCCGCCTCGCCTAACAAACCGGACCACTAACGCATGAATTGACCCAATTACCCATTTGGGTTATCCCATGACTCGACATAATAACCCGGTCCATGACCCGGATCAACTCAGTGAGTCACTTCATCTTCTTCACTAACACCTGGCCAAATTTTAAGAATTTGATACGACTTCAACAAAGGGGTCAACTGTCGAAGGCTTTACAACTCTCATTTCTAATCCAAACAAGACACTTAATGACTCTTTGAAAATATGAGACCTTCTTCAACAACAAAAGACTATTATGTTACTATTTTTCCCACATAGGGACCCTTTTTCTCTTTTAACAAATTGAGGAGACCATTTTTCTCTCATGTTTTTCCTTTTTAACACATGAAGGAGACCGCTTCCCTCTTAACAATAATTTAGGAAAAATAAATAAAAAAGTGGCTTTAATAACTGACTTTTTAATTTTTGTGCAAAACCAAACAATCCTATCTTTTTGAAACAAAGGGTGTAGTTAAATTTCAAGCGCCAAGAGAATACTCGTCAACTTTTTACTATAATTGTTGATCACATTCACCAACTCAGATCTTTTTGGTTGTACTTTTCTCCCTGGTTATATTTTTTACCTTAGAAAAATATTTTTAGGAAATAAAAGTTTGAGCCAAAAAAAATGTTACACAGTAAGTATTTCCGTTCGTACAATGCTTTAAAATTTTGTTTTACGGTCATACTCGTAGTTTTTAGCAGCGCGTCTAGATGACAACCAATTTTCATGGTCCAAATGAGGACCATAAAGTGGCAGCTTACGTGGTTGTTTTAATTGGTGAGAGAGATTGTTTAGGTTAGTGATTTTAGCCATATTGATGTTACGTTTAATGCTTCCCATTTTAGTGGAGTACCAATGTACTTCCCACTTCCCATAATCAGAATATAATTAATTAACAAAGAAAAAAAATATTAAGCTAAAACGAATAATAACTGGCAAAAGATGCAATAATATAAGAGATGCAATAATTATCAAATGCAATTTAACTACAAATTTCAATTTCAATTTCAATTGAGCTTTAACATTCATTCCCTTTCGGTGCTCATTAGCAAGAACCGAAAGTCTCTATAATATTCAAAATGACTTTTCTATTCAATATTGGCAGCATGCCACACCCTTGTTCATCGTTAATCTTAGATCAATTAGAAAATTGGAAATAACAAAAAAATGATGTTTATATTATGTCATCCTTATGGACGCCCATCTAGCATTCATCCAGTAAATGAGCCACCAACATATCCGCCACCATATCCGCCTGTAAAATTCTGATACTGGATACACTGAAAATAAAATTATGATAAGGATATTAACAATTAGTCAACATATTAAATCTACAATATATACATATATATGAAAGACAGTTAATCACATGTACTCACATTATTTGCATATCCATATGGGTTTTCATGATATATTATTCCATATTGGTGTTGTTTTTGTTCCATTGGTCCGATGTCTGCTTGTGTTTTAGCTACATAATCTACTTGAGATGCATGAGCATCATCATCCCACCCATCCTACAAAGTGGATATTCAATATTAAGTATAACAAAAATCACTATGAGTAGTAGAACTCAAAATATTAAAGAACTGTTTATGTATTACCTTCTTTTTCGTTGCCCTTTTTGGTTGTTGGTTTACTATCTTACGTGGACGACCTATTCGTTTCTTACGTTTTGGATCTTGGCATGTTACAATAGGTTCATCATCTATATCATCTGTATCAACTATCTCAACCTCATTTTCTAAGAGTTCTTTCTCCTTAAGCTTTTGGTTTTCCTTAGCTTTGATAAATGTCTGTTGCATTTCTTTTTTCTTACAATCTAACCAGTTATCAGTTTCATGATGTTGAGTCTCATCATTTGCTACCTAATCAGCAAGCTTACTAAACTTAATGCACAAATTATGGTAACACTTAGTACTTGCATCATTAGTCCAACAACTAAAACCCACTTTAACATTTGTATGAGCTTTTATCACGTCTTTCCGCCACCATCTCAAGATGTACTTATCGGGGAGTTTTCTTACCTTGTTATAACACAAAACACTTAGATCATGCCTACATTGGATTCCCTTAAATGTATATTTCTGACAAGTACAATGAACATCATATTTTTTTACATTATATGCTACATGAAAAGTCATGGTTTTAAGATAATCCTCGATATTTACATCTTCTTTGATGTAGTAAATCGTATGAGAATGTTTTTTTTCAATCTTAGCAAAGTTACAATATAACATTGCATGTAATTCAACTTGAAATTCTTGAAATTTAGAGTTAGTATACCTTTTTCGCATTTGTTTCTCCATCGGGTACGTAGTTACTAACCGAATAATTTTTAGAGAGGACAACACATATGCTTCCTTTTCCTTTTCCACTTTCTTTCTCAATGCAAACTCATATTGCTCTACAAGCTGTTAAGTGAGGTCCTAGCATTTATATACCCCATCAAAAAGTGCATTTATACTTTCACTTATTTGAGTAGTTGACATCCCTGCCCAAAATGTACCTTAGAGGTAACATGGCACCCGACGACTCCTTTCCTTGAACAAATCATTCAACCATCAGTTGTTTTCCAAGTTATACTCATCCAACATCCACTGCCACATTTGTTCAAACTCATCCGGAGATTGCGAATCGTACACCATAACTTTCATGTCATAAGTAATATCTAAGTATTTGATATGAGTACCCAATTTTGCCGGAAGCTTTTTCATCACATGCCACAAACACCATTTGTCTCTAGTTTGAGGAAATACAATCTATATGGCATTTTGCAACGTCCTTGCTTGGTCTGTTATTATTGCTTTTGGAGCTTTTCCCGACATACACTCTAACCAAGTAGTAAACAACCGTACAAATGTTTATGTATCTTCATTCGAAACCAATCCACAACCAAGTAAAATTGTTTTTCCATGGTGATTAACACCGACAAACGGAGCAAATGGCATATCATATTTATTTACCAAATATGTTGTGTCAAAGATAACTACATCACCAAACTCTTTATAAGCTTCTCTATTCATACCATCTGCCGAGAAAATATTCCCCAAGTGGTTTTCCTCGTCCAAATCAACTTGAAAATAGAATCCCGAGTTTTTTTCACTCATCTTCGTAAAATATTTCAAAACTGCAGATGCATCTCCCTCACCAAGTCTTAGACGTCTTATTTCAGCGATTGCATTTTGAACATCCTTATAAGTGCATCCGACATCCTCATATGAACCCCGACCAAGAACTGTTATGTTATAACTTTTGGCAATTGAAACTCCAGCTCGATCATTGAGATCTAAATCTCTTCTTAAAGATCCACCAACTTCTCGAAAACACTTACAGAAACAATCATCTTCTCGGAGACATTTGTGGTTGTGCTCAAGCTTTCTATCACGTCGTCGCACTCCAGCTGTAATATAAGCACAACACCCAGTTTCCATAGTCCCCCTTGGTCTAACTAGATCTTCATACGACCTTTTATGGTTATTTCTTTTTGCACAACTAAAAAACACACTTCTTAGTTCCCCATTGTCATCTCTCTTCCTTGATCTATTATTCATGGGAAACCCAACCTTTTTAGTATATTCTCTGTAATAGTTAAATATCTCAACATCGTTATCAAAAACCATCCCTTTCTATGGTATGGAAATATCAATTGTTTCATTGTTTACATTGAGATTGTGGTCCCCTAGTGCGTCTGAAAAGAAAAACAAAATATTCTTGTAAGTATTGTATACAATGGTCCCAAAATCAAAATACACAAATTACTCTAATAAGAGATAACAAGACAAAAATTACATTTACATTTTACAGTTAGTTATCAGATATAAAAGATTAAACTAAAAGAAAATTTTAATTAAATCATTATTAAAAACAATCCAGATCAAGATTGAATCAGATCTACATCATCAATATATATCTTAACATTATCAAGATTTAAATCAATACCGATGTAAAAATAACATTATCATAGCTAATAAATTAAATGAATTTTTTTCAACTAACCTATGTTATTATCATCACAAGTTTCTTCCATTTTTGCTGAATCAGAGTAGATCTTGGAAACCCGTTTTTCAACTTTCCCCAATACAACTAACTTTCCTAAAGTGTCTACTTTATTCTCTTTCCAACTTTAGAGAAAATAAACCAAAATCCTAAATAATCGGGCCGAAGAAATCGTAAGAATAGAAATCTTATTCTCTTTTTAAACTGCCACGTTACATGCCACGTACGGGTCCTCATTTGTACCATTGAAATTGGTCCACCTTCAGACTTTTCGAGTTTTTAGACTCGTACGAATTTGTTAAATGAATCAAATCTTTTCAAATTCGTGAAGGTACTGTTTTGGTCAACGAGTCTAACCAATATTCAATCATTGGCCTGCGTAAATGAAAGTTATCCTTCTGAAAATCTCAGTTGATAATCGAACCAATGACTCAGGGTATCTTTTTAACCACTCCTGCCACTGTACTATAATTATTGTCATTGTTAATAGCTAGTTTATTTTATTTTTATACTACTAAAATCAAAATTATTCAATTTAATATTATTTTCAGATACATATGCTAAAATACAGAGTTTTTAAATTTGATCGTAATTAATATATAAATCGAATTAAAAAAGTTATGATTCATGATTTAAAAACCTTGGTCGTATTAAAGAAAGACCACCAAATTTTTTCGATATTTAATTTATGATCGTTTTTTTCAAGATCGATAAAAAAGATATAGATATTAACGGATACTAATATAATCTATATAAAGTAAAATATTTGTAACCGTTGGATTTCTAGATCGGTATTCCTTCAAACTATTAGGATACCCTTCAACAGTAATGTTTCTTTTTCTTTAGTAAATCTTCAAAAAAAAAAAACAGTGTCTGAATCCCCGTACACCAGTTATGAATGATAGTCCATAGACTTTTGGATCAAACCGTAATTAGGGCAGAATCCTCAAGCTTTTTCAGCCGACTTCGTACTAAGAGCAGAGAAGAAGAGATCTAATGAAATGAAGAAACTATTCTTCTTTTTGATTATCCTCGTACTTCTTCAATTCAATTTAATCGAAGTTGTTTCTGAATCTCAATTAGAAGAAACAACTAAAAATAAGTTTCGAGAACGTGAAGCCACTGATGATGCCCTAGCCTACCCTAACATGTAATTTCAATTTCTATCGTTTAATTTCACACTCCTATGTTGTTCTTACTGGATTCAGGGTTTATTATTGATTTTGGTTTTACAGAGTTCATGTCAATGAATGACTTTTTGCTTTGTACTTATTGTCATTATCAAATTTTCACTTATCTAGAGATGAGGATGCACTTTTGAACACTCAATGCCCAAAGAATTTGGAATTGAGATGGAAGAGTGAAGTTTCCTCCAGCATATACGCAGCCCCTTTGCTCTCCGATATAAACGGGTATAAATTCTTTCGAATGAACTGATGCTAATGTAAGAATTGATTAAGTCTGTGCATATTAAAAGGGTTTCTGATGCATAATTATTAATATATTTATTCTATAAAATGAAGTATGAAATTAATAGCTATGAGATTACAGCGACGGGAAGCTCGATATAGTGGTGCCGTCTTTTGTTCATTACTTGGAAGTGTTAGAAGGTTCGGATGGAGATAAAATGGCAGGTAATGTTGTATATTGCTTTCTTTTAGATGTTTGTAATCATTTTTAAGCTTAAGGAACAAAATATTTATTCAACCTAGGTTGTTATCTCAACCATACTCAAAATGGTGAGATACCATGTTTCGTTTAGTGCTGAGTGACATTAAAGGTTCATGTCTCAGGCTGGCCTGCCTTTCACCAATCAAATGTGCATTCCAGTCCTCTGTTATATGATATTGACAAGGATGGAGTGAGAGAAATGGCCTTAGCTACCTACAATGGAGAAGTGCTCTTTTTCAGGTATTGATTCTCACTGGCAGTTGCCAAGTTAACAAGAATTGTTGTTTGGCAGTTTTACTCCAACACTACCCAATTTGGACTGATTAGTATTACCTTAATTATTCTTGTAGGACCTCAGGGTACTTGATGTCAGATAAGTTGGAGATTCCTCGATTAAGAGTTCGTAAAGACTGGCATGTTGGATTGCATCCAGACCCAGTAGAACGTTCTCATCCAGATGTCCGAGATGAGTTACTTATCAAGGAGGCTGCTGAGATGAATTTAATGAACGGTAAGCTCTTTCGTAACACGGTTTTAAGTTTGCTTACATCTAAATAGCTTTGAAGTGTGAATGCGATGCGCTGTAATCTTGAAACTTTGGTAGAGTACAAAGAAATAGAAGTTCTAGGTTTTCTCCTTCACTGAAAACAATCACGGGGAGGCAACAAATTTTTGTAAATGTTGAAACTCATTTAACAGGAAACTCTAGTAGCCTATTTATGATCTTATATAAAATATGAGGAAAAAGAATCTCAAAATAAACCTCAAAGCAAAAGAAAGTTTTGACCATGAGAAGGAGCCCTTGAGTCATTATCGGGAGTTAACATATTGCACCTGTTGCCAAACTTGGTGAAAACATTGTTAGACCCGCAGATGTATTTCTCTGCTTGTTGTTGATGGTTATTGACTGTGACTTGGGGTGGTCTGTCTCTGGCTGCATTCAAGGCTCGCAATGCCGATGCCAGTGCTAGATGTTGGAGACTCGGAGCTTGCTCAACACCCTGTACCCATGCAACCGGTTGGGATTCTGTTGCCGTAATTCCCTCTCTTTGTGTTACTCATCATAATTTGGTGAAAGGAAAGTTGTGTGTGGGCTTATCTCCACCAGTAAATAACAATGGGCTATGAAAGCTTTTGAATCTTCCTTTTTGTTAACCCCGTCAAAAACTAGTGATGGTCATACCCACTTGTCGTGTTCAATTATGGGAGAGTTGCTAAAAAGTAAAACACCTAGTGTACAATATATCTTTTAGGATTTCTCCTTACCAAGAAGTGTTTAATGAAGATCGTGTTTCTTCATATGAACTATATTCTGTATTAGTGATTACAACTTGAGCACATGGTCCTTTTTCTTTTATTTTCCTGTAGATACAAATGGAATTACAGCTAATTCAAGCGATTCAGCTTCTTTATCGAAAAATGGGAACCCTGGCTCATCAATGAACACCTCCATGCCAGACAATGCAGTAAATTCTAGTCATCCAGAAGAAATCATTAAGTTGCCAACTGATAAGCACAATTCCACTGAAGATGTAGTGTCGGCCGCAGAGGCTGTCAAAGCGGATAACACAACAAGCTCTGGGAGGCGGCTCCTTGAAGATCATGATTCAACTGCAACACAGGGCACTGGATCCGATTCTACTGCTAATACCAACATAGAGGATGTTGCTGCAACTGTGGAAAGTGATGAAGGTCTGGAAGCTGATGCTGACACATCTTTTGAGTTATTCCGTGATAATGAAGAGCTAGCTGATGAGTATAATTATGATTATGATGATTATGTTGATGAAAATATGTGGGGTGATGAGGAGTGGACAGAAGATAAGCATGAGAAAATGGAGGATTATGTGAATATTGACTCACACATACTTTCCACTCCAGTAAGTTTGATTTTTTGTCTTTGTTCTTGTACTTATCCGAGTTCACTGTGGAAATTGTAATTGTGTTACTGTTTCCTAGCTAAAATTTGGTTATCTGGCTATCCTCAGGTCATAGCAGATATCGACAATGACGGGATTTCAGAAATGGTTATTGCCGTCTCTTACTTTTTTGACCATGAGTGAGTTCCTTTCTTTAGTGGCACCGTCCTATCTACTGTGTATTTTTCTGTTCTATAAGTCTTCTTCCTTTACCTTATTCTACTTTGTTTCCAATTCTTTCTAATTTATTTCCCATATCAACTTGATAATGATATCTCCCTACTGCTATCATATTTTGCTGACTGGTGCAAATAATTGATAGTATAGAATCTATGACTGTCTCATTTTGGTTCCAGCAATTACTAGGAAACAACTCATTTCTCATGGATTAGGTCAAAACACTGTATTATTTTCTTATATTAATAGCAAATTTAGTGTATTGTTTGGTATTATGTACATGAGGTATCCAACTATTAGAGTATACAAAAGCAAATTTGTTATGGCATGCTTGGGTTGGTGAAAGTGAATAATGGACCTTTAAGTTTCATAACTTGAGACAATTCCTTGTTTACGTTTTCCTACCGAGGACATGGCAATTCTTGAATACTCTTTAACAAAATGAAGTGAAGAATCTCCAAAAAACCATAAGAAAATCTCGCCCCATTTTGGCTGAGAGGCAGGGAGTTAGGACCGATCTCCATCATAGATCCACTCTCCAATTACACATACTCTTCCTTGGTTATCAGTAGCATTCCTTTTGTATTCTGGGTTGGAGAAGAACATAAAAGAGGACAGGTTTGTTAATTGTACGTTGGTCATCAAGAAAAGCTGATGGGAGGTGGCATTTGTACCCCCAACCTGGCTTTAAAGTACACTTACACCCTAACTTCTGATTATCAATCACTAATTTATCTTACCAATCATGAAGATAAGATACCAGAATGTTCCGTGTTCTTTTTTTTTCCAGCAAAGAAAAATATCTGTCCTGAAGTGTTTGAAGCATATGATCAGAATTTATTGAAAATTGTCAGTGTTGCATATACTCGTTTTCTAGCTGGAACATTTTCAGATGAGATATTAAAAAGAAACCTAGTTGTGCTGATTATGTTTGTTGTGGTGTTTATAGATTTGAAATTTCACTTTCCCTATCTTCATTTTTCACTTTGACATTGTCGCAGCATACCAGCACTTTTTCGGTGTCCAAGTTGTGCGACCTATTTCAGTCTTTGGTTTGGTGTTATTAGCAACATGAGTCCGACTTACCCTTTTTTTTCAGCATACTATATCTTATATTAATTTCCTGCATCATAATTTGACAGGTACTATGACAACCCAGAACATTTAGCTGAACTGGGTGGTGTAGACATCGGAAAATACGTAGCAGGAGCTATTGTAGTTTTCAATCTTGAAACCAAGCAAGTTAAGTGGACACAACAATTAGATTTAAGTACGGATGGATCAAAGTGGCGTGCTTATATATACTCCTCTCCAACCCTAGCTGATTTAGATGGGGATGGGAATTTAGACATTCTTGTTGGGACTTCGTTTGGCTTGTTTTATGCTCTGGATCATCATGGTAATCCCTCAACTCTTCAGAGTTGTGTCATTCTTGCAGTATAACCTGCTCATAATGGGATTATATACTTTCCTTTGTTTGCTTTTGTTTGTCGTCCTGTATATCTTATTTGACTTTATGCCCTCTCTTTAATCCCATGTTGCGCTTCCCTCCTTAAGTAGGTTTTACCAAATTTTCAACCAATAAGCATTAGCTATAAGCGTCAGGAATAGTGATAAGCTGTGTTGTTGAACCCTATAGAAATTTCTTGTTGCCCATCACAATTTTTTTCTCTTTTAGGGTTTGAAATTGTAATAGAAGATCATTAGTTTAATTTGCAAATAATATGTTGTTCCCGTGGGCTTTCCAGGAAATACAAAATACTTCCTTTTGATTTTTGTTTACATCGAGAAATTGCTTGTTTCCCTAATGACTTGAGCTTCACATATTTGTCAGGAAAAGTGAGACCAAATTTTCCCCTTGAGATGGCTGAAATTCAGGGATCTGTAGTTGCAGCAGATATTAATGATGACGGTAAAATTGAGCTGGTGACAGCAGATACTCATGGAAACGTTGCTGCATGGACCACGCAAGGAAAAGAAATCTGGGAAGTACATCTGAAGAGCCTTGTTCCACAGGTCAACTCCTCTATCATCTTATCTCCTTTATTAGTGTAGATCTTATATTTTTACCTTCCTGTGAGGCATTGTTGATTAAAGTCTTTATGTAGTATAAACATCCTAATTTTGCTTTATTTTTGTATCTTTTTCATATGTATGTAAAGAAGCAATCTTGTTAGTGCTGCAGTTTGGTAATGTAGTTTGTTGATTTTAATCAGGCTCCTTCAGTTGGTGACGTCGATGGGGATGGTCATACCGATGTTGTAGTTCCAACAATATCAGGAAATATATATGTTCTCAGTGGCAAGGATGGATCACAAGTCCGCCCATATCCATATCGCACTCATGGGAGAGTAATGAATCAGGTTCTTCTGGTTGATCTAAGTAAACGCAGTGAGAAACAGAAGGGGCTCTCGATGGTCACAACATCATTTGATGGCTATTTGTATCTTATTGATGGACCCACATCATGTGCTGATGTTGTTGATATTGGCGAAACATCGTAAGACATGTTACCTTCGTCTTTTGGTTCTGTACTAATTTTGCTTACTTGCCTTTCTAAAGTATATCCTGCTGGTAAATCTATGCCACAGATATAGTATGGTCCTGGCAGACAATGTTGATGGCGGGGATGACCTGGATCTTATTGTTTCAACCATGAATGGGAATGTTTTTTGCTTCTCAACCCCTTCCCCACATCATCCCCTCAAGGTAGTTAACTTTAATTTGCTGAGATTTGATCAATTACGTATGCTTATTTTTTTTAATAATGTAATCTTGTTTTGTAAGTGCTAGAAAAATCAGTTATGGTAGTGATGCCACAATGATTTCTGTCGTCATGGTTACCACTATTAAATATTTTCACCATCATTACGACCAGCACTGGCTCAAAATCACCACATCACACCCCCACCAACCAACTCAGCCAACATCACTTGATCACCTTAATTGCCTCCATTTCCTGCTTCATTGCCAGCATCAGCACACCACCACCACAAGCATTATACCACCAGGCCACTGTGATTTTATTTTGAACAATCATCAGATCACTGCTTAAATCACAGGCACAGCCGAGACCTCTACCACTTCACAACTATCATCATAGCTGTCACCACCACCAGTACACCATGGATAATACTAACGGATTGAGTTTTTGAACTCACGCATTAATTATTATGTAATTTGGAAAGCAAAACAGAAAAAATAGAAGTCTTGTAAAAGCAAACTAGTTTTTAAACTTATGTTTTATATCATGACTGAGTATTGGGGTTACTTACACTTGGAAAAAATTATGATAAACCATGTAAACATGGGAATGTACTGCCCCTTCATATGCAAATATATTTTTCAGGCATGGAGATCCCCCAACCAGGGAAGGAACAATGCTGCAAGCCGGCACAACCGACAAGGGATTGCTGTCTCACATTCGTCCAGAACATTCCGCGACGAGGAAGGCAAAGATTTCTGGGTGGACATTGAAATAGTAGACAAGTACCGGTTTCCTTCAGGGTCTCAAGCACCTTATAATGTGACGGTAAGAACCAATCTCTCTTTCTCTCTCACTCTCTATCTGTCTCGCAGTCAAAGTTACTTTTTTCTTTGAATGGATCCCAGTTTAGTATTTAAATTGCTTACAACCACTGAAATACAGACAACCTTATGGGTTCCTGGGAATTATCAAGGAGAGAGGCGTATAACACAAAACCAAGTGTATGATCGTCCAGGAACATACCGGATCAATCTTCCTACTGTGCCAGTCCGAACAACAGGGACGGTGCTGGTTGAGATGGTGGATAAGAATGGACTCCATTTTACAGACGAATTCTCTCTCACCTTCCACATGCATTACTACAAACTACTCAAGTGGCTTTTGGTCCTTCCGATGCTTGGGATGTTTGGTGTATTAGTTATCCTACGGCCACAAGAAGCCGGCCAGCCATTGCCATCCTTCTCCCGAAACACTGATCTGTAGAGACATTTTTACTTGCATATCACTGGCAGATCCAGCATGTGCCTTGCAGAGGGATCTACCCCCACTCAAAATCTGTTCAAAATCAAAAACTTATTTCTTTGAGTAAAAAAGAATTAGCCAGATTCGAACTCTTTTGATCCTTAGAAAGTATCTCAGAAAATAGATTTTTTTGTTATGGTGTTTCAGCCTGTGATTTTATATAGGGTTACACATGGCTTGAAAGGTGCGGTGTAAGTTATTTTTTTTTTTGATCGATCAAAGAGAATAGAATAAAAAGCACACAAGCCGTGTACGAGCAATTACAACCATAAAAGAGTAAAATGTCGAAAAGAATAGAAATAAAACCAGAAAACTAAAGACAAATGGTAAAAACTTGCCTATTGTTATGTAGCTGATTCGTCAAACATCTTCCACAATTAAATCATCGTGGTTTTTCTACGAGATTTCTAAACATTTCTTCACGATTAGTCTTTAAAGGTGGAAATTCTAAGTCCTATAAAGAACCAAAATCGACGAGTTTATCTACCGAGGTTTTTTTAGGAACTTTAGTTGTCTTGGACGAAGACGAGTTTATCTACCGAGATGGCAATGGTGCGGTGTAAGTTATTACCAAGGGTAAATTAGCCAACAAAAAAAGAAAAAAAAGGAATCTATCAAGCCACAATTTTTGTTTTTTTGCTCTCTGCTAAGCTATTTTTCAGGAAACCTTTTAATTAATCTTGTGTCTTAACGAGCTTCATGTCAACATGGGGTACTTGGTGGCTGCCAGAAGTCCCTCTGTATGGTGTTAAAGGACTCCTGTATTTAAACAAATCCCATGAAAGGTGGTCTAGAAACTCTGGACCTCGTGAGTCGCAACTAGTCATTATTTTCTTTGTTGGGATAAAGTTTAACAGAAGTAAGAGATTTCCGACCAATTAGTCTCATTGGGAGTGTGTACAAAATTGTTTCAAAGGTCTTGGCGGAGCGTCTAAAGGTGTTCCTTCCTTCTCTAATTTCTCCTTCTCAATCTAGTTTTATTAAGGGAAGACAAAATCTTGATGGAGTGTTAATAGCAAACGAATGCGTTGACTCAAGACTTAGACAAAATGTTCCGGGGTTGGTTTGCAAGCTTGATTTTGAGAAGGCGTTTGATAATGTAAATTGGAATTTCTTAAATGAAGTCCTCTTCAAAATGGGGTTTGGAGGTGTTTGGAGAGCTTGGATTAGAAATTGTTTAACTTTCTCAAAGTTCTCGGTTCTTGTTAATGGTTCACCCTACGGTTATTTTGGTAGCGAAAAGGGGTTGCGACAAGGAGACCCACTATCTCCATTTCTATTCACAATTGTTGCCGAAGTTTTAAGTTGCATGTTGAGCAAAGCACAAGAACTTGATCAAATTTCGGGGTTCTCGGTTAAGGAGGGGGGAACAAAAATAAATCATTTGCAATTTGCCGATGATACTATTATATTTCTAGATGCCAAAGATGAACAAGTCGACGCCCTTCGCTACCTTCTCCTTTGCTTTGAACTTACTTCGGGCTTGAAGATTAATTTCTCCAAGAGTAGTTTATATGGAATTGCAGTCGAAGAGGGAGCCGAAAATTATGCAAACATGTTGGGGTGCAAATATGCAAACTTCCCTAGTATCTACCTTGGTCTTCCCTTGGGGGATAAGGTAGGAGGCTCCCAAAAGTGGGAAAAAATTCTTGAAGCTTGTGCGAAAAGAATTTCTTCTTGGAACGGAAAAACGATAGCAAGAGGAGGTAAGTTAACTCTCATTAAGAGTGTCCTAACGAGTTTACCTATTTACTACCCTCTCTCTTTCTTGCCCCTTGCTCCATTACTAAGAAGTTAGATAAAGTTGTGAGGAATTTTTTGTGGGATGATGATGAAAATAATAGAAGAATTCACAATGTGGGGTGGAACTTGGTGGCAAAACCGAAGAAAAAAGGGGGCCTTGGTATAAGAAGAACTAAGCAAATGAATTCGGCTTTGCTTAAAAAATGGTGGTGGTGATTTGGAGCAGAGAAAGACGCGTTATGGAGGAAGATCATAGTGGAAAAATTCGGTGAAACATCCACCGGTTGGGAAACTATCCAACCCAAGGGTTTCAAAGGAGGTAGTCTTTGGTTTAATATATACAAAGAGCTTGATGACTTCAAGAAAAGGATTAGATTCAAAGTTGGCGAGGGAAAGGAAACTAGATTTTGGGAAGACCATTGGCTTGGCGAAGGAAGGTTATGCGATTTATTTTCTTTGGCTTATGAAGCCTTAAGGGCCAAGGAGTATGTGGTGGCTAGTATGTATGAAGTGGTAGGCGATAGTATTCGTTGGAAGTTTATGTCTCGAAGAAGGTACTCTACTCCCATCTCTAGGGAAGTTTCAACCATTTCCAATCTTCTCACGTCTTTCCACATTCAAGAAGGTATTGAGGATAGTCGAATTTGGGTTGGAAATGTGCATGGCCACTATACGGTCAAGGACGGTAATAGGGAAGAAGAAGAGCAAGACGAACTAAATTACTCTTCCGAGATTGTTTGGAGCCGGGACTACCCTTGCAAAATCAACTTCTTTCTTTGGCTCCTCTCTCATGATAGGATAATGACAAAGGACAAGCTCCTAAGAAGAGGAATGGAAGTTTCTAGTATTTGTTGCTTTTGCGATGAAAATGACGAGACGAGCGCTCACTTATTCTATGATTGTTGGAGGACTCGACGAATATGGGAGTACTTTGTAGAAGGTTGTAGGGGACTTTGGAATTATACTTCCAATATCACTCAAAATGTTAAATCTTGGAACTATAATTGGGAAGACGAAAGACTCAATAGAATTTGGAGAAACGTCCCGGTCTTAATTTGGTGGTGCATATGGAAGGAATGAAACGCAAGGGTATTCCAAAACAAAAAGAAATCTTTGGAAAGTCTCATTAGAAACGTTAAACTTCAAGCGTTCTTTTGGGCCGAAGCTAATACAAGAATGCTAGGACTAACGGCAAATATGGTAATAGCCTTATGGGATTCCCTATTTCGTCCACCTTAATCTTGTAGCTTGTCGCTTAGGATTACTTTTTCTTTTCGATTTCTTCTTCTTCCGGCTACGGTTGTATTCATTGGGTTGAGGTACCCCTCTTAAGTACCTTCTTTCTTTAATAAATTTTCTTTTGATCGATAAAAAAAATAAAATAAATAAAGTTCAACAGAAGAATATAACCATGGAATGCAGGGAACATTTTCAAGGGCTACAGCCTATGACTCAGGCTAGACCAATATAATGATCCCAAATAACTCAGGCTAGAGTCGCTAGACCAATAAAATGAACGCAGTGCATTTTTAGAGGGATATACGAGTTTAATGTGAGCAGAAAGTACTACGTCATTATGTGATTATGTCTTATGAACAATCTAACTCGTCAGACTCCAGTTTTCTCACATTAGTAACTATGCTTTCAACTGCTGACGAAAGGTGCTGAGTGTGCTCCTCGATATCTTTCAGAATCAAACGTAGTTGTTCTTGACATGATGCACATCGTCTTTTCTCACGCTGTAATTCTGTTGACAATTCCCTGATTTTTTTATCCTTCTCATCCTGCGATAACATAAATATTTAACGATAATGATAGTTTCCCCGAAAGATTTCCTGAATAAAATCTGGTTCTTTAATTTTAGGCTTTTACCATCCCAATGATAGAGTCATTGGAGGAGGAGCGATTGGATCCCTCTTACACGTCAGATTCGGGAAATCTTTCGGGGAAACTAACATTACTCAATATTTAAATCGATCTATGGGCAACCTCCAAAACACAATCAAGACAGAACATTATGATAAGAATGCATCACATTGTATGAGAAATGCAACTTCAAAGATAAAGTAAAAGAAGATTAGCTTTGTATTTAATGCTAGAAATCTGTGGAGGTTGCGGGATTTAAGTATGTGTTATTTAGATTTTAATACCTAACTTTGTGATCAAAATTACGTTTGATATCCAAATAATTCAATAAGTTTGGTATCTAGGACCATAGTTGATCGTCTTAATCATCCGAATAAATATTAAATAATTAAAATTACTAATTTAAATCTACCTTTAATTTATTTATTAACTATACCATCATCTCCTTAGGGAAACTCCAACAACGCGAGTATATCAAAGACTAAAAACTAAAAAAATTTGATCTTTTTTTATTTTTTTTACAACGGTTTCCAGAATAAATATGATCGCACGTCCAATTAAAATGACGTCTATTATAAGACGTTGTTGTAGAGTAACGTGAGTTCATACGGACGTTTAGGTGCGAAGACGTATATTGTCATACGCCTCATCACGCGAGCGTTTCGTATTTTGAAACCAGACGCAACCATACATGAGCGTTTGCATTTTGTTACGCTACTGTGGGTGGACGTATTTACAACGTCAACACTGATAAGCGTCTGTTGGACCAGCGTTGTATTAAGTGAACGTGTACAATTCGTGCGTTGTGCTGCCTGGACTTTTGGTGATAAACGCTGTTATAGTAAACGCTTGAATAGCAGAAGTCCTTCTAGAGTAGCGTGCATTCCGAAAACGGCCACCCACAATAGCGCTATATGGACGTCCACCAGAGTGAGCGCCAAATCGACGTTCTGCTAGGGGAGCGCTTTGATTGTAAACGTTGTATGGTGGGGAGCGTGTGTTGTGTGGGCGTTGTATGCTGGAGAGCGTATGCTGGGTGGGCGTTGCAGCAGGGAGAGCGTGTGTCGTGTGGGCGTCCTATGGTGGGGAGCGTGTGGTGTGTACGCGTCGGCCTAAAGTGAGCGTCTGGTGATAAACGTCTGGCTAGGGGAGCGTCCGTCATTTAAACGTGTGTATAGGGGAGCGTCTGGTGTAAACGTTTTCTCAGGAGAGCGCCCGTGTCTAGGGTTTCATATTTAACGCTCTCCCTAGCTCTTCGTCTCTCCCATCTCCCAAGCGCTCTTCAACAGACGACGGCGACTTTGTGTGGAGAAAAATTTGATTCAACAAGGTAATTAAATCATTCTCACAGTCATTTTCTTCTTTGTTTAAGTTTGTTTTAGTTGTTTAAACGTGTTTGTTTGGTTTTACTATTGTTTCAAAGTAACCATTTTTTCACGGGACTCCATCGTTCTGTTAGGATTACGCGTGAACATAATTAGGATTATAAACCATAATGAAGATTAGAATTAGAACATAATTTGAATTAGAACATAATTGTGCCGGGAACATTTATATTAATAAACTAATTTTTGAGCCGAAAATGAGATAATTAAAATTAGAAAAATAAATTTAGAACATAATTTTACGGGTTTTTGAATTTTAAAAATAGTATAAAACAGTTAATTTTTTTTGTAGATGTTGAGAAATGCCGCTTCCCGATTCGTTGGTCGGAAAAAAAAAAAAAAAAGCCCGAACAACTCAGGATGTACCAGATGGCAGCACTTCCGAAGGAGTGAATGATGATATTGGTTTAGGAAATTATAGTATGGTGGAAGATGATGAAGGTCACGTTTCGAGCAATATGAGTTCGAGGGCCGACCCAAAAACCAAATATGGACGCACTAGCATATATAATGAAAACGGTAATTATTCTCCATAATATGATTGTGGAGGATGAACGTCAACCCGGTGATTGGCCACACGAATATGATCAAGGGCGCTACCATGCACCTATAAATGTATCCCATCAACAAACTGCTGAACTGTCGAGGATGTCGACTCACCAACGCCGAGTTGCAGTACATAGCAAAGAAAGGCATATTCAATTACGAAATGACTTGATTGAACATTTATGGTCGGATTTTGGTGAACTATGAAAAATTAGTAAACCCTGCGGCTAGGTTTTGTGGGTATATCTGTTGTAAACCCTCCCGAGATATGTGAATTCCTTGCATTGACTTGGCAACTTACAACATCCATCTTGCACGTGCGAATTGCAACCGCTACTCATGTGAAAATGACATATGTTAATGTAAAGTTGTGTTCTGGTCTGGTTGCTAATTGACAATCAATTTAAGGACTCAAAAATTAGAATTTTCATTAATAGTCGGAAAAAATACACTCGAAGTTTTATATGGTTTAACCAAGCCGAGATTGTCTTCTTTTCTGTAAAATTCCTTGCTTCCTTATTTCAATCCACTCTTTGCTTGCGGCATCCAAATGGGAGACGTCCGTCATCATAATACGATACTCCTCTTTTGCTGCAAACTCGGCTTCTCTCTGATCATTCTTCCTTTTAGCATTTTCCATGTAACTGTTGTTGAAGTTTTTTTGGTTGATAATAATTGTGTCCAAGGCATCGGCTTGGGCACTGGATTTTGCTTTCCCTGTTACCTTCAAACGTTTAGCCTCTTTTTTCCCCATTGGACGGGGATACGTGTTAGGTATATCTCCAATTTCTTCGTATCCACTGCCTTGGCCTTGGGTTAACCCAGTATTGGTATTTCGAGTATCGTCATCGGTATCTGAATCTTCTTCGGCTTGTGATGAATCGAAAACTTGTGTTGATCGTCTTGAATATTTGATGTTTTCTAACATAATTGCGTAGCACTCTTCGTGCTTAAATGGTTTCCCACCATTAGCTTCCTTGAACAGCCTCCTTACTTCTACGCTCTGTTTATTGTTGTTATGAAAAATAGTTAGTGCATCATATACAATTCAAAACTTTAAAAAAGGCAGTGCATCAAATTTAAGTCTTCACAGACCTTTGTTTCTGGGCCCCATCCAGTATGGTGTTCACGTTCCACTTCTGCCTCCTTTGCAGAGTAAAGAGCCACATCTTTACTTATTCCCTGAAAGCGTTTCTGAATAGAGGTCCAACTTCGATCAGCCATTGAAGGTATAGCTTCTTTCATTCCATCTTTGATGCGAGACCATAATTTGTCTTCTGATTGATCGGTACCAACACTACAATCTTGGGATATTGATAAATGAATCTTACACATGGTTATATCTTCACTAACAGTAAAATTTGGACCTCTTGGTTTTGGACCCATTACTGAAAAGTAATTACAAACAAATTGGAATGAAAAACAAATTGAAAGGAAATTGTTTTTCAAAACCTTAAAAATTTCTTTACTTGTTGAAACTGAGTTATGAAATGTTATTGTGGATTGAAACATCCAACGCAACTAGTTTATATACATAAGGATTTAATAGCCGTTTAACGGTTACATTTTACAACGGTAACAAAAACGCTCGTGTTACATTTTACAACGGTAACAAAAACGCTCGTGTAAGGGGACGTTGCGTTGCAACGCCTAAATAGAACGCCTAAATAGAGGAGCGTCTAATTGGGACGTCTGCCCAGAGAAACGTTCCAAATCTGGGCGTTATGTTGGGAGAGCGCCACGTTATGTTGGGAGAGCGCCTGGCCTAGGCGTTCCCATAGGTGGACGTCCAATATGAAACGTCTCTCTGGTTGGACGTTTGGTCGGGCGCTCCCTTTGCTTGCGTTTCTGTTAGCTAGCGTTCTCTTAAGCAAGCGTTAGATAATACACTTTTCTATCCAAGCGTCTCATCAAACGTTCCTCTAACCAAACGTCCGTGTTTTAAAACGCTTTCTCAACGGAACGTTTTCTGTTAACGCATATTTAAAAGAGCGTGCGAGTATATATTTTGTGAGAGGAAAAGTCCTCTGGTACTGTATGTATACTCGTCGAAATCCTAAATTTAATCGCCCGTTGCGCTTTAATTTACGCGATCAAAGAGTAAAGATAATCTTTACTCTTTGGTATACTCGTCTGTTGGAGATGCCCTTATATACCCTTCCCAAACCTAAATTCTTAAATAGAAAGTTTAAGAAATTATCGTATATATCTACTAGCGTTAGTTTATGTTCCACTAGTTAATCAAATGAGTGAAATTACTAAATTCCTAAATGGTGGCTTAGTTCTGCATCTTTCGGTGTGATTTGAAATCCAAAGACTAGACAGTTCATATATGAGATGAATGAACGTGATAACTGGTAGCTAATTAAATTGATGGCCTACTTTTAGTTTTAGTTAATTAAATTATATGAGATGTATGAATGTAATAAAAAAAAACACACTGACTTTGGTTTCCTGGAAGTGCTAGCTTTAAACATTGAGTTTATGTTCTCATCTCTATATATACCAACAATGCATGCTTCCTGTTCTAAATACACATTCAATTACTTAGCAAGTCTAAGAGATCTGCAACTGCAACTGCAACTGCATCATATTCCCTTAAACTCATCTTAGTTGGGGGTTTTCAAAATCTAATTGTGTATCTGATTTCAATCAAGCACCAAACTAATTAACGGGAAAAAAGATGGGGTTGTTTTTTCCTCAAATGTTTCGATTATTATGCCTGATACTTCTCTTATCTTAAGTCGCTTGCAGGTAATTAATTCATAGGTTTTTATTTTGATCCTCGAATTTGAGTTATACGCAAATGCAAATTCTTGTCCGTAATGTCACCTAGGTATACATATTTGTTTTTTCCAACAATGCCTAATTAACCACTAAGTTAGGCCTTTGTGATTATGTTGCAGCCATAACAACGGTTATTAATTGTTTTTTCTCTTCATTTCTAACGTATTGTATGACAAATTTTTTTTGAAGAATAGTGCATTAATTAAGTTCAAAGAAGTTAGAGTTTAGGTTTGTAAAAAGAACATTTAGATGTTAGGTTTAAATTAGTAATTTTAATTATTTAATATTTATTTAGATGATCAAGACAGTCAACTACAGTCCTGGTATTAAATTTTAATATTAAATTTTTTAGGTACCAAATATAACTTTGATCATAGAATTGGATATTAAAATCTAAATAACCCTTTAAGTATGAGTACTTAGTGTAATGCTCAAGGAAGTGTAGGTGGAATTGGGAAGTTAGTCGATCCCATGCTTGACCTATCATACTTGTTATGAACATGTTACACTTTCCCAAACGTTTAAGCTTCCAGGGTTTGTTAAAAAAGTTCTCAGAAGGATGTTGCAAGTGAAGCATTGCAAAATTCATAGAAGTTGGCATGGCAAGTCATAGAAGTTGAGATTTGAAGTTAATAAGTGGAGAACTGATTTATAATACTGACCATCAGTGTATTTATCTAACCTGGCGAATTTGAGGGCGATCAAAAACTAATTAGGGGCGACATTTTTAACCCAATCCCATGGATATGGCTAAGGGATAATCTAGGGTATGTAAAAATACCTAATAAAACAATTATCATAAAACCTTTCACTAATCTAAAAAAATAAATAAAAAATTCAATTTTTCTTTTTTACAATTTTTTTTTTACAAAAATATATATATTTTTTAATTTTTATTCTAGAAAAATATTTTTTTTATACTTTTTCTTGATAACTTTTTACCTAATCATTGTATAATCGGTAGGTTAAAAAATTCTTAAACTACCAATTATGCATTTTCAAAATGTTTGATTTTTGAAAAAAAAAATCAATTTCCAATTTGGGGCTACTTTCACAATCGGTAGGTTAAAAAATTCTTAAACTACCGATTGTGCATTTTTAAAATGTTGGATTTTTGAAAAAAAATCGATTTCCAATTTGAGGCTACTTGCACAATCGGTAGGTTAAAAAATTCTTAAACTACCGATTGTGCATTTTCAAAATGTTGGATTTTTGAAAAAAAAATCGATTTCCAATTTGGGGCTACTTGCACAATCGGTAGGTTAAAAATTCTTAAACTACCGATTGTGCATT
>JAJJMC010028260.1:109746-135516 GCA_023531435.1 Papaver californicum
CAATCGGTAGTTTAAGAATTTTTTAACCTACCGATTGTGCATTTTCAAAATGTTGGATTTTTGAAAAAAAAATCGATTTCCAATTTGGGGCTACTTGCACAATCGGTAGTTTAAGAATTTTTTAACCTACCGATTGTGCATTTTCAAAATGTTTGATTTTAAAAAAAAAAATCGATTTCCAATTTGGGGCTACATGGATAATCAATTTATTTATCTTTTTAAAAAATAATTTAATTAATTTTTAAATGAAAATTAATAAAAAGCTATCAAAAGAAAGTAAAAAAAAAATTAAAAAAAAATGTTTATTTTAAAAAAGTTTGAAAAAAAATTAAAAAAAAAATAATTTAAAAAAAGAAATTGAAAAAAATTATTATTTTTACAAGAAAATAAATAATTAATTAATTAACTAATTAATCAAAATTAACAGTAATTAAACGAGGATAGATTAGTCATTATAGAAAATATATGGATAAGAGATGATTGAGATTACTTCAAAATGACCTTATTTTGTTTTGTTAGTCGTTCCTAATTAGTTTTTGGTCGCCCTTAAATTCGCCGGGTTATCTAAATGAACAAAGTGAAGAAAAAATAAATTTGTATGCAATCTGCCATGCTTGAACTCCCACATTCTAAAGATGAAACTAGTTATGGTTATTTTGATGCATTCCGAGTAAATCAAATTTTAGGCAGATTTAATGTTTCAAGCTACTGCAGGCATAACGGAGTAATCTCATAACTCACACAGCACAGGAACACATTGTTATTGCCACATGTTGTACAACAGATAAGGTGCAAACTAATGAGCAAACGACATGATGCAAGGATTTGGTTATGTAGGTGGTTTCTGAAAGCAACTAATCTTACAGAGGTTGTCATACAATGAAGTTTGAGTTTACAGATACACCATTTGTTTGTTTAGGAAATCGAGTAGGCAAAATGCCTGGGCCACCTGTAAAATCGATTATTGTACTGGATACAACTTTACCAAATGAGATATGTATAGCAATGGATTCATAACATACCTCACTGAATACACTTCTATGGAACCGCCTGGCGTCACTTTGGTAGGATTTAAGTCATGATTGTGGTCTTTTACAAAACCAGAAACAACCCATTTTCTTCCATTTTTCACAGCTACTCTCAACATTGCACTGCATCCTTCTCTAGTAATTGAACTTGGTGGAAGAACTCTATTTTCTCTATTCAAATGTTTTTTAGCACGAAAACCTTCTCTTGAACAAACAAATTCCCTACCTGTAACTGAGTTGTCTTTGTGAGAACGACGTATACGGTATTCCGTATCGTAAAACACATACGAATACTATACTTATCGTAAAACTCCCTAGCATCCTCTGATGTTTCAAATTCCATACCAATATATGGTTCCACATTAGACTCTATTGCTTCAACCGGCAATTCAACCATATCGTCGTCATTATTTCCATTAGAACATGGATTTAAAGTATCTAGAATCTCATCTTTTATAAGTTCATAGTCATCAGACATTTCAACTTCCCAACCACTTGCATCATTTTTGCATAATTCAATACCTTGAATTGATGTACTCGCCATATAATGCTACTGAATAGGAATGGTTTTAAGATCTATAAAACTATAAAATGTAGATTCTTAGTACTGGTTTAACTATCCTTGGATTTGAATTTAGCTCATCTTAGGGTTTGTGATTGGAGGGGAAGAAAATGGTGTAGAGAGAGAAGAAGAAGGTGAATCAAGAACCACTGACCGAGAGAAGAAGGGTAGATTTTGTGTGGTGTAGATGCCCGTGTGTACCTACCTCGGGACACAACTGACGTGCCTTATCATCCGCGGATATTTTAGGCTTCAAGCAGTGGTTTGGGGCTTCCACGGGTGGGATCCTGGTCTCCTAGTGAGAGCCCACCTCTTGGTTCCCACTCAGCCGCTCCGGCTTGTCCGGTATACTAGGCGAAGTAGATGTAAATTCAGTACCATTTATTTTATTTTATTTTATTTTATTTTTATAGATGACTATCTCATATTTTATAAGCTTTTGTTGAAACAGTTAGGAATCTAGAAGGTATGTTGTATATATTTAGTAAATTTCTTAGTCAGTCTTGATAAATCTGGTATATCATTTACTCCCATGACTCATATATAAGAAAATTTTAAATCTTCCTTTTGTCCCGTTTTAGATGAAGGAGAAAGGTTTTTCACGCAGATTAAAGAAGAAGAGAGATTTTTTTGTTTTTAGAAATACCCTTAGTTACACTTTCACCTGCTTCTAATTTTTAGTGTAGTCTTTAATGTGAAGAAAACTTGTTCTAGAAACATATAGTGGAGTATATGTTTATGCCATTTAGTAAGTTGAGCCTACATTGTTTTCTAAATTAGTGCATGATATTGAGGTGGGATAAATCAGGAATGTTTAGGGGGAAATATGAAAACCTTCATCTAATTTGGGACTTGAAAAAAGCTCTTCCCCTTCATCTAAAATAGAACGGAGGGAGTAGTTGTTATCCTAAATATTAAAAGACTTGGTTAGCAGAATAAGTATCTAGGTGTTCCACTCCTGATTCAGCAAAAATAAAATGGAGACTTTTAGTCACTTACTAGAAAAGTTCGATAGTAGGCTTGCTACTTGGAAGAGCAAATACTTGAACCTACCAAGTAAAAGAATCCCTACTCTATCTGTTCCAGGATCTTTAGCATCTCATCATTTAGCCGTTTTTCCTATACCTAAGAAACTAACAAACAAAATAAATGCTAACAAAAGAAATTTTTGGTGGAACAAGAAAAAATCAACTAGAGGGTTGTGCCGGATATAGTAACTATGCCCACTACTCTTGGAGAGTTAAACATTAAAAAAAATCATTTGAATGATGCATTTTTAGCAAACTTTCCTGGAGAATGGTTGATGAACCAGAATCTCTATGGGTTCAAGTCTTGAAGCATAAGTATTTCTCAAATCATAATCCCTTGCACTATGTTGTTAATGGCACTAGATCATGGGTTCGGAAAGGTATTTATAGGGGACTTGATATATTCAGAGAGAACTACTGCTGGGAAGTTGGTGAGGGTAAGAGTGTATCTATATGGAAATATGTTTGGATCTCAAACAAAAGCTCTCCTCCTGTTTCTAACTTTATATCAAATGTTATTCAAAATGTGGACTAGCTAATTATTAAAAATGGTAGTATGCCTGTTTGGAATGTGGATTTACTTAATACAATTTTTGATAGAACTGTTAGGGACATTTGTGCTATTAATCTTCTCATTTCTGGGTCTGATGCCATTAGGTGGAAGCCTACTAGGAACAATATTTTCTTTGTGAAATTTTCTTTTAGTGTTATCAATACTGCATCTAAGGGTAATGTAGTCTGTAATTTCTCTTGGAATAAGATGTGGAAGGCTAGTATCCCACCTAAAGTTAAGCATTTTCTTTGGAAAATTATGCATAATTGTCTCCATGTGATAGATAAACTTTCTAGGTATGATTCATAACATTGATAATATTTTTCCTCTATGTAATCAGCATAATGAGACAACCCAACATTTGTTTATTGATTGTTCAGTGATTAAGAAGATATGTTTGCATTAAATAACAACATTGTAGGCACCTTAAATCAAAAAGTTGTTCATGACTGGATACTGGTTTACTCAGGTTCTTAGCTCTAGAGATATGCATAATGAAATAATTGTGTTTGCAGGTTTCTCTATGTGGTATATCTGGAAGCTAAGATGTGTCATAGTCTTTGAGCAGGTTCAGATGCAGGTTGATGTTCTGGTTAGACAGATTAACCAGGTAATTAGTGAGTGGGTTAATATTACTAGGAATTATACTAATAATAATCTTGCAGGGAGACAAAACAGAAATGTTAAAATGTGAAAAAAAAACCAGAGAGAGGATTTGTCAAAATAAACTTTGATGGGTCTTTTCTTAAAGAAACAAAAAAAAAGAAAAGGGAATAGGCCTAATCATATTTGATGATGCAAGGATATTAGATGAGCAAGATGTATTCCAGGGCCAGTAAAATATGAAGAGGAAATTGAAGCAAATGCAACATTAGAGGCAATTAGATGGGATAAAATAAAGGATTTCAGAAGCTATAATTGGAAGGAGACTCTCTTAATTTTATAATACTATCAATGGTAGTTTAGGTTCAATGATTTTGACAAACAATAGTTTTATGAACTCTGTAAGTTTTTTCTTAAGGATATTGAGGAGTGGAAATGTTGTCATATCCAAGGGAAAATAAAATTCGCCAAAGCAAGAATACTGGGAGTAATAAGGATTATGTTTATTGCATCATCTACTCCGGAACATTTTCCCAGTAGGATTCTGATGTCTACATCAAAATTCCATCGAGATATGTCAAACAACGTTTATTTGACATACTACATTATGCAATATGATCCTCAAAATACCAAAAAAATGGTACCTAACAATTTCTCAAAAAACCATTCATAATTTTTCAAAAAAATAGGATAGAGATAGTCTGCATCCGAATTGGCAGACCTTCATGCCACAAGGAACAATTAATCATTTTGTATTATATTCATATTAGGTGTCTCTCCGTGAAAACCTCCATGTCCAGATATGAATAAACTTAATGCTCTGAATTAAGTGTCCCTCCGCGAAAAAATTACATGTATGGAGAGGAAAAAGTCGTCGCTAGAAAATTTCACGTTTCCATTCATCAAGAAAAAACTTACACGCATACGTAAAAGGCTACAAAAACAATGTTGACCCTCCGAAAAACTCTTTAATAAAGGTACGAGCAAAGAGAGTGCATGCAAGTGGATCAGACCGAAGACAACAACAGGGAAAGACAAACCTCGCATCCTATCTCTGCACTTTAGCAACATATCGATCAATCGATAGTAAGTAACTCGACATTTCTTCACCACATTTGTATATGCTTTCTGGCCCTCACCAAGAAAATTCTTACAGACAGAAAGTCTGGACCTTCACGATCTTGACTTGGATACGACATACCTTATGTCTCAACACAACGCTGGAAACAAAGTATAACTTGTATGCAACCTCAAGTTCTTCCTTGATTGACGACCTGTATTTCCGCTTATCTTTATATAACAACGGGACCCAACATCCAAAGACACTTTACGTGCACCAACAACCCCATCTTTCATCTACAACTACGTTCCTCCACATCCAAAGTCATCATTCGAGCCTCCGCATTTAAAGTCAGAAACTCCACTCATCCGCCACCGCACCAGTGATCCAACATCCGTACCAGCATCCAATCATCTGGACACTCGTAACAAAAGACGTTATAAGAAAGAAAAAAATAACTACATAAAACCTTTTCCATCTTCTTATTCCTTTAAGATTATAAAAAAAAGGGAAGAATGTGGATACCATATTCAATATGTTTCCTAAATCAAAGGACTACTATGTAAAGTAGTAGTAAACTCAAGTCCGAGTCTAGAATTACTCTAGAATGTACCTAACTGTAGTATAATACTCCCCAAGGAGCACCAAATCATTAAGGAGATGCTTCCCAATCCCTATAATTATGTCACATTGACCTCATATCTAAAAATCCCATCTAAGGTCTCTCAACTAGATCCCACTTGATCTCTCTCATTCAATGAAGTGCAAGTTATCTCTCTTATCTCTCTTTTGTTGTATTTTAGCTTAATAGTGAGTAACTCTCTACTTGGGGGGTGGTTGTTAGGTTTTTAGAAACTACAGTGGTTACTTCTCCTTAAAATGTGATAAAAGATGATGTCTCGTATATCTTCAACACTTCTTTATATGCCCTCCAAAAGTATGGATCTTAAGATCTCCTTGGGACCATGTTTACTCGTTTTAGAGGCCTAAGGTCACAAAAACTTAACTCTAAAATCGACTAGGTCATAATTTAAAAGTTGGTCGATTATATTTTTTCGAAATATATTGTTAGAATTGACAAGGTTTTTATAAATACCCATCCGAATTTGACTCAGGATAAAATCTTGAAATTTAAACACTCGCCAAAAGAAAATCGGCTTTGTCTTGCCTATTGTTCTCCTGATTTGTCAACTTAAAACTCCCTTTAAGCGTATATTCAGATATGAAAAGGTGGAGGGGCTAGCCGCTTGTTCTCTAGTATCCTGATCTTCATTTTGGGTGCTTCCTTCTCTGACATGTTTACTTTGAGCTTAAACTAAGCTTTTTTTTTGTCCTTTATAATTTCATCTTGAAAAAATCTACAAAAGTAAAAACAAAGCTAATATAGAGTATTTATCTTAAAGCATGGAAATATAGTGGTCAAAGCAGTGCAACACTTATCAACAAGCAAGCCGTCAACAATGAGTTTAACTTGTTAAGCTCATAGCCGATCCTGAGACAAGAAGGGCCCTATGCGAATTTAATTTTGTGGCCTCTTATAAAGTCGATTTCTTTTCTTAACTCTTGTTAATTTCGTAACGATAAACAAGAAATTGTTTGTTGTCGCTCACCAACGCAGCTATAGGTTAGATGATATTTACACTTGAGGGTCCAATAGTTGCTTAGATTAGGTCTGAATTATGATATATATATGTAAGAGGATTCTATTTTTATTTTCAAAAAGAAAATGCTAGATTGGTAAATGGAAAATCATATGGTCAATACCGTGTGAAAGTGGTTCAGTCTCATTTTACCTATTACCTATCTCAATGATAGAGGGAAGCCCAGACCACCGTTGGATCTCTCCATGGGGTTTCCTATGATTAATCTAGTATCTTTTTTTTCAAAAATCAAACAACAAATTTACTACATTTATTTATAATTTAAATGTTCTTTATACATATATATATAATAAAAACTCACAACAAAATCATTGGTTCAGTTCAATGGACCGTGACTTAGTTGAGTATGTTTAGGGTCATGGGACCGAATCCCCTTAAAGAAAAGATATTTTTCTGATTTTTAGACATATACAAGGGAGATATGTATTGGGCTGGGCTTCAAATATATAAAACATGTAAGTAAAATTTGTATTGGGCTGGGCTTGATAATTTGAGGTTGAGTAATGAGTATAAGGAGGGGATTTTCTGTAAGAAAAGGCCCTGGTCAGAGCCGGGCCTTGTGCGGTCGCACATGCCGTACTGCCTCAGGCCCAACTCTGGTTAAGCTATTTGTTAATCATTTTTTTCCACAAAGACAACAACACTAGAAGCACCTTGGACTAGGTTTACTCTGCAGCATATCGATCGACATTTCTTCACCAAATCCGTATAAGCTTTATGGCCCTTGCCAGGAAAACTCGTACAGACAGAAAGTACAGACCTTCAAGATCTTGACCTGGATACGAAATACCCCATGTCTCAACACAACGCTCGAAACAAAGTAGTACTTATCTCTAACCTCAAGTTATTCCTTGACCGACAACTTGTATTTCCCTTCAAGAATCGCAGTTTTTTTCTTCAGCGTCCACATGGATCTTTATATAACAACAGAGACCAACATCCAAAGACATATTACATGCACCAACAACCCCATCTTTTATCTAAAACTACGCTCATCCTCATCCAAAGTCTGCATCCGAGCCTCCAGATCCAAAGTCAGCAACTCCACTCATTCGCCATCGTACCATTGATCCAGCATCCACACCAATATCAAATCATTTGGAAACTCACAAAAAAGACGTCACAAGAAAAAAAAACTACAAAAAACCTTTTTCATCTTCTTTTTCCTCTAAAACTATAAAAAATGGCAGATTGTGGACACCATATGCAATATGTTTCCTAAACCCAAAGGACTACTATGTAAAGTAGTAGTAAACCCAAGTCCAAGTCTAGAATTACTCTAGAGTGTACGTAATTGAAGTATAATATTTC
This sequence comes from Papaver californicum, assembly GCA_023531435.1. Lineage (NCBI taxonomy): Eukaryota > Viridiplantae > Streptophyta > Magnoliopsida > Ranunculales > Papaveraceae > Papaver > Papaver californicum. The sequence continues at coordinate 117,553 of JAJJMC010028260.1, forward strand.
TTAAGGAGCATCAGAGATGTGCCTCTCAATCCCTATAAATATATCACATTTCATAGCTTTGAATCCCATCTAAGGTCTCTCAACTAAATCCCACTTGATCTCTCTTATTTAATGAAGTGCAAGTTCTCTTTCTTATCTCTCTTTAGTTGTATTTTAGTTTAATAGTGAGTAGTTTTCTACTTGGGTGTGGTTGTTAGGTTTCTAGAAACTACAGTGCTTGCTTCTCCTCAAAACGTGATAAAAGATGATGTCTCGTATGTCTTCAACACTTTCCTATATACGCTCCAAAAGTATGGATCTTAAGATCTCCTTGGCACCAAGTATACTCACTTTAGATGCCTAGGTTGCAAACACTTAACTCTAGAATCGACTAGGTCACAATTTAAAGTTGGTCGATTATAAAATATTGAAATTCTTTTTCGAGATATATTGTTAGAATTGACGAGGTTTTTATAAATATCCATCCGAATTTGACTCAGGATAAAATCTTGAAAATTAAACCCTCGCAAGAAGACAATCAGCTGTCTTTGCTGAGGACCTTGCCTATTGTTCTCCTGAACTTTCGACTTGAAACTCCCTTTAAACGTATATTCAGATATGAAAAGGGGGAGGGGCTAGTCGCTTGTTTTCCAGTATCTTCATTCAGGGTGCTTCCTTCTCTGACATGTTCACTTTGAGCTTAAAGTAAGCTGATTTTTTCGCCCTTCATCGATTTATCTTGGAAATTTCTTCAAAACTAATAATAGAGTATCTACATTAAAGCATGGAAATATAGTGTAGTGCAACACTTATCAGCAAGCAAGCTGTCACCAATGAGTTTAACTTGTTAAGCTGTTTGTTAATCAGTTTTTTTTTTGGTTCCACAAAGACAGCAGCAGTAGGGGCACCCTGGACTGATCTACATTGCAATAAGTTCGAAACAAAGACTAACTTTTGAAACGCTAAAAAAGTCAAATACCAAATGATCTAGTTCAGAAGAAACAACTTGTAGAATCGCGGGGGAAAAGGAAGAAAAGAGAAGGATTAACTAAATCAAAATCATGTATTTGTTATTCTTAATATTACTGAAAATTGTCAATGTTGTAGCTTGTAGGTAAATATATCTGAAAGACAAAAATACAAGAAACAAAAATGGATACAAGTACTTAGAAGAAAATATGAAAGTGAGGGAAGGAATAAGACAGAAACTAAGAAGAACAAGACGCAATATTCAACAACTATCCGACCAGCTAGGAAAAACTTAAACCACTTGATAGTTCTCTGTGATCAGTTGTGTTCTCTGGGCGAACTTGGGAGTGGGGCCACCCTCTAGCGGCAAGATAGTGAGAACCTAAAACAAACAAACAAACAAACAAAAAATTGTGCATGGGCTCAAAATATGAAGGGCAGAATCACTAATTCTTAGCTCAAAATCAAGAAAAACATATGTAAGTTTAAAATTGACTAACCTTTAGCTCACTGAAAGTACTTGCAGCTGTAAATCTTATGGAAATGGGAAAGAATACTGAAGAATCCACTGGGGGTACAACAAACTCCATCGACCCACTGTCAAGGTTTAAAAGTTGAGAAACAGAAATTAATTGCATTGACAAGCCATTACTTTCTTGACTTGCATTTCTTCTCTTTTTTTAGTACGAGATGGCTGAACACCTCGTGATGCTTACACCTCTCGCCTATCGAAGTTCTATTCTAAAACCTTGTACGAGAACTTGTATTGAGAAGGATTTCCCGCAAGGTTTCATGCAAAATGTGAATTAGGAAAAAAATAATTAAATTAGCAGTTAAATCTATGACTAACCTGCGGTTGGAGCTATCAATAAGAAGTATCGACCACTCTAAGACTGAACTTCTCGAGTCGAACCTGCAATTCAGAAAATCATGTTTTACGTGTCAAAGAAATAGGTCCATAAAAGAAGACCTAGAGACCTATTGCAGTTCATTGTAAATGATTGATTGATTGGTCTGGGAAATAAGATGTAAGTGTATGGCATAAACCACCCCAAAAATACTAGAGATCAAATATGGGTTCCAATTCATTCTCTGAACTCTACTGATAAGACCTTGCAACTTTGGCTATTGTAATCAAATCTTATCTTGTTCTGTGTTCAAACTTTTATCTATTACCCATAGCTGGAATCATTAAGGGGATGAGATGAGACGAGAAGGAAGTCCTTAAGTTTTCCCCCAAACTCATTCTTAAAAAAGGGTAAATTGTCATCACCCACCTCCACTCTCCATCAACCTGCCTGACACTAGGTGCCTCTCGTAGTGCAGGAAGAGGTACTGAAATTACGACATTTCTCAAATCAAACATTGACGAGGCTTCGTATTCCAGGCTGACATAAGTTTCATTTCCGGAAACAGAGGGCCAGCAGTTGACTGCAAAAAGGTCGATAGATAAATAAACAATAAAATAGAGATAGATGAGCCAACCACAAAATGAATATCTAATGATCAAAACCTACTGGTCAGTGGCACAACGCTTTCATCCATGCTTTGCATTCTCCACTTTAGAAGGCCAACCCCTGCAGTATCACCTCCTTGATTGGTCGGGAACAGTCTGTTAGGATCTTTCAGCCCCAGAATGTTCTCATTAGAAAACAACTCCTTGTTGATATTAGGATGTGTTTTGAAAAGGACACTTGAATTATCACCACTTTCAATCTGAGATAACGGATAAATGCAACCAAAAAACATAATATGGTGAAATCTGATATTAGGAGAGCAAATGAACAAATAAATAAAAGAATGGACCCAGAACTAGCAAAGAGAAACCCAGTGTCATATGATGGAATCAAAATAAGCAGTACAAATAATAGCATACAAGATTGCTAAAATAATAATAAGTAATTAGAATCAAGTCAAGTAAGAGTGGGAGATGGTACCTGAACTTGGATAAGCGCATCTTCTTGATTAAGAATTTGGAGTAACAATGTACCCTGAACATCAAAGTTACTGACCCCACCATCTCGTCTCAGTGCCACATTAAGCTTCTCTTCAACAGTTAATGTGATGGGATCTGTGGGTGCTAGAGCAGCTGTTCTAGACTGAGTAATACTAGGTTGAACATCCTCAAGTATAACTTCACCTTCTGCTTTTAGAGATTCCAGGAACTGGTTGGCCCTTTTAGTTTTACCAAGCTGCATACCAAGACCCTTGGGAGGAGCAGTGGCAGATGCAGATGGACGACCTGAGATGAAAAAAAGAAAAAAAAAAAAGGGAACTTAATACACAATATCCAATTAGCTATCTCTGCTTGAAAACAAACGAACAATCGAAAATTTTGGGAGTTCCGTGTATGCATTCTGCAATTCATAATACACAGTACAAAATGAAGTTTCCACAATTTATGCAGGTGAATGCACAAACCTTTAGGCTTATTGGCAAAGGAGTCTACTTTAGTAGTCGATCCGAACCCAGAACCACTTCCAAAACCACCACCACCACCACTAGTTAAACTCATTTCACTAAAGCTATTCTCAATTCTTCCTGAACCCATAGACGACATAAACCCTCCCTTCTCGCCTCTGTTCTTGTCGATCTGCAGATTACGGACTCATACAGTCAGAAAGTAGATTGGGCTTTAGAGCAGATGATGTGAAAGATTGACAGAGAGGGACAACAAAGTCACACCAGAATTAATGACGAAAACAGACAACCTACGGACATGACAAGTTCATCAAGTTGCATAGAATAAGTACCTTGCTTTTGTCAATCTCACTAGCTTTACGTTTCATAACGTCCTTTGTTTCGTTGATCTTGCTCTGCATTACCAGCTTATGTAGCTTCTCCTCATGACTTTCCATCTCGCAATATTGCTTAACCTGTGTCACACTTACGCTTTCTTTGTGCCCAAGGGAGATAGCTTCGTCAAATGCAAAAATCAACTCAAAAGCTGACTTGCAAACTCCATATTCATCTAATGAGGGGGAGTATTCAGGGACCTAGCGAACTTAAGAAACCCACATGATGAAACCATTCCAATAACAATATGTAGTAACTCCTAACAAAGTATAACTCACACGAATACATACTGATCTAAAGATTGTTTTCTGTTGGAAGTCTAATGAAAAGGTAACATAAAGGGTTTGGCAGTGCGGTCTCCTATTTAATAATTAGCTTTACGATTAATGGGATGACACAACTATGACCGGATTGCTGAAAAAATCAGTCAGGGTTCAAGATAATCACTTGTTTAATCCTATAAACAGAGCACAATGGTAAAAATAACTGAAGATAAGAAAGGTCAATCCAACATTTGATGCAAGTACTCATCCAAACAGTCATACTAGACCTTCTGAAAACCTGACTCAGCCTAATTTTAGAAAACTTGGACCTTCCATCAGTTAAGAAATTAATAAAAGGAAAAGAAAGTATAAACTTGATGTTTGATTCAAAATATCGGTGGCTAACACCAAAGTCATATAAAAGCTTATAGGTCAGCAAAAAGGATACAATTTTTGAGAGCAGTCTCAGGGTCTCCAGATCTTCAAGAATGTTACTTTGCTTGTTGGTTACAAGAAGCAAGTAGAGAGCTTCAATTGGCTGGTAGACATATCGCACATTTTCTGTCTCAACATATGTATGCTGCTTTCCTACGCCAACTAACTTGGGAAAAGCTGCAAGTAACCCTTCAATCCTTATGCGAGACATGTCTACAAACTGCCTGGAAACAAGCGCTGCAAGAAACATAATGTGAAATGTGAATCACTGCAAATATTAGGGGAGCTATTAAGTTTCATCACCTTCCATGTACAAGTAAATTTTAAAGGAAGATTAAACTTCCACAGAACATAACTGAACCCCAAATTTGTTCGAAAATACGACGGGAATAGAAAATGTCATGCAATAACAAGTGCAAATGGACGTTGTACTATAGTGATAAGAGGAGTGGGGGAAAGGGATCATCTTTTCAAGTAAAGTTTCCATTTTCCATATATTAGCGAAATATTTCATTTGGTCATATCACACAAAGGTAAATTAAAAAACTTCAAAGCAACTGAACTATAAAGCAAACCATCAGCATATATTTCTTGTAAAAAACACGCAAATAAATTCCCAGTTCTCTGTGACAAAGATCTCACCTTTTCCAGATTTACTAATAATCGAAGCCGCAAGAACCACCTATGAACAGGTTAACATAAAAAAAGATAAGTAGCAAACAAATATCAACAAATTTGATATGGAAATTTCCCCTTTTCTGGGTTACAAGGATTTCTCCAATTTAGTAAGTTCAGAGTTCAAGATAAAGAACCCTTTGGGCTTCATGACTGATACAGCGTCGAAATTCACAAATTTTATCTTAGCGAAGGACTTGTTAATTACAAAATCACACACGATAATCGTGCCACATGGATACGGGAGGATGATGTCAACCTCGTATAGAACCCAGACATCTCATCAAACTATGAAGTATCTATTTGAGAATTGGCACTCTCCTTACAGTTTGAACCCTATCAGCATTGGTTAAAATTCTAAACTTTCGCAAATACTAAATTTTCATGGTTAAACTATTTTAGCAATTAGTTAAAAGTTAATACACGATGTGGTATTTTTGCATAGACACTCATAGAACCAAATTGATCTACATGGTGTCCTAATTTATAACTCCAGTAAGTAGACTGGTATTGAAAACATACGTATGATTTATCTATTATTTGAAAAGCCCTGAAATCATGACTAGATTGTTTCTCTCTTAAAAATATACTACCAATTCTACTTAATAAGAAGAACAAATGAAGAAAGGGAAAAGTGAAGTCGTACCATTTTGAGAGGCTGAGAATCAAACAATGCCTCAGTCTTCTACAATTACAAAACATAAAATTAGTTAACTTGATAATCAGATCCACCATTTAATCTTCAAAAACTACTTATATCTCGTAGATCAAATCAAATATGAAAACGATTTTTTTTTTGATTAATTACAAACCTGAAAATTCTTGCACTGTAGGGTATGTTCAAGAACAATGAGATCGTGGAAAAACTTAAATTTGGAGAAGTACTTGTGAGTGGGTGAGATCAATTATGAAATGTATGCAAAATATGATAAATTTACCTAGGTTGCAGTTAGATCCGAGGTTGGAAATACAGAGCTTCTTATATGTTAGCTCTCAGACTACTCAGATCTGAAGGGAGTTCTATGAATAAAATCTGTAAGAAAGAAAGAAATGGTGTTTGGCCCGAAGGGAGGAGAGACTTGAAAATTAAGTTGTTATTTTTGCTGACCCCGAGTAGACCCAATTAGCTCGACCCGTCCAACTCGCCAAACCCCCTTAATCAGAGTGGTAGACTAGTAGTGTCCATGTGGCTGATATTAGTAGCCCTGAGAAGAGTCTTAAATATTTATACGATGTTCAACGAGATTACTATATGCGGAGAGCTAAGGAAAATATATTTACGTTTGATAATAAAAACACAAAGTACTTTCATAATAAGGTTAGATAAATTGTCTTCAAAATAGTCTAAGGAATCTGGTTGTCAGATAGAAATATGATTGCTACTGAACTTAAGGATCATTTTGTTAAATAAGTAGAACTACTAATCCTCGTGATGCTTCTAAAGTTTTGAAAATCATGAATCCTTGTATTACTGTTGAAGAAAATGCTTTTGTTATTCATGCTTCCCCTGATGAAGAAATAAAAGGCATTGTTTGGCTGATGCAGCCATGGACAACACCATGCCCCGATGGGTATCCCCTGGATTGTACCAACAAATGTGGGATGTAGTTGGGAAGTGATAGACACATTTTTATGTCTAAATTGCACTCGATTATCTATTTTAATAGTGTTTTATTTTGTACTATTTATGGGTTTATATGTCTTTGTAGGTATTTTCGAGAAATGAATGTTTTGGAAAAAATTGGCTCAAAAAGTTGTTAAAGGCACCCCCAGAAAAATTACTAAAGCCATCTAGAGGTAGCCAGAGCACCGGAAAAAGTTGACAGAAAAATAGTTCCTGCTGCTACTGCGAAGAAGAGGAAGAACATAAGGTGTTGAAGAACTGTCGCTAGTTCTGTCGCTGACGCAGCCGCTGAAGCAATCTTATACCAACAGTACATACAGTCCGTACTTTATTTCTGTTTCCTTTACCTTCTTCTGTAACACAGAGAACACTTCTCTGTAACGCTTATAAGCGTGTCTGTTCTGCTGTGTTACCTTTATTTCATCATTGTAAGCACTTTTTGAGCTATGAAATATATTTTTGAGGGTGTTTCCTATACAATGAGCTAGTCATCATCACTGGGGCGATAGAGGAAGCTATTTCTCCAATAATTAAGTGGTAACTTCTATGTTAACTATTATTTATAATTCTTTATTATTAATGCTTTGAATTAAATTGAAAAAAATGGTTTTTTTTTAAATAATTGTGTTTTCTTTTGATGGGTCACGCTTAGTTTTAAACTTTTGATGTCCCATGCTTTCGATTTACAATTATTCTTTCAAAAACCTAACTTTGACAATGTTTTGATTAAACTGAATACAAGAATTGTAAGATTTTATCACTTGAAATATTGGTTAATAGTGGAATCCTTAACCCTAGTTCTTCCCATCAATTTTAAATCAACTTTTTTTTAATCTTCTTTATTTTTAGTCATTAAAAATTAGGTATAGAAATCGAATCTTCACAAGTCTGAGAATCAAACCCTTTATACCACTATATTAAAATTACATCAATTTTTGGCACCGCCGACGTGGACTTGTTTTTAGGTTTAGAGTTTTAGATTTATTTTTAGGTTTTTATTTTTGTATTTAATATTATTTTTTTAATTTTTATTTTACGTTTCTTTGGGTATTTCTCTTTTTACTGCAGGTTTGGATCTTGGATTGAAAGGAAATAAATCCAAAGACTTTTTAAGAAGATTGTAGTGAGAATATTTTCCATCCAATCTAAATTCATGCATGACCCAATTAATTTTATCTCCTTTAGGCGCTCTACATGTATAGAAAACTAGAGTTATCTTCATACCAACAAGGCACCCTTTCCCTCTGTAAATCTCCTTCTCTTTTCATGTTTCTTTTCCATAACCAGCTATTGTTGCTCTGTTTATTCTCATCCCCGTGGATATCTTCTATCTTTTTGACAATTGAGATACTAGTCATTTTCTAATATCTTCACTTTTACCTATAAAATTTCAAATCAAATCAAATCAGATTAATTAGATCCAAATCAAAATTCATCAAATTAAATAGGTCATCACTTTAATTATTTACTCAAGGCTACTATAGGTATTCTTTAGTCCCAACTCCGCTAGTTCCGAAGGTAGTTGAAGTTTCGGCTGGACTATCAGAATCCATGGAATCAAAAAGAGAATGAAAGTTCATTGAACAGAAATTTACAGTACATATAAACTTTCAAATCAAATCAAATCAGATTAATTAGATCCAAATCAAATTCATCAAATTAAATAGGTCATCACTTTAATTATTTACTCAAGGCTACTATAGGTATTCTTTAGTCCCAACTCCGCTAGTTCCGTAGGTAGTTGAAGTTTCGGCTGGACTATCAGAATCCATGGAATCAAAAAGAGAATGAAAGTTCATTGAACAGAAATTCACAGTACAAATTAATAAAGAAAAAGGACATAGTATGAAATGGAAAACACTGAAAATAACCTACTTCTAATAACAAAAATATGCCAGTTGTATTATACCCGAAAAGGCTTAACTAGTGTTAATCCAACGTTTGGTGAGATGATCCAACGCTGCATAAGTTGTTGGCTTATTAAACAGTCCCGTGCAACTGTGATTGTTTTAGAAAAGTGGTAAAAATAGTTCGTTCACTGAGACATGTGAGATTCGTTTTAGACCTAATTCTGATTTAAACTAGCAAGTATGTCAAAGTTGATAACAATATTTAGAGAAACTTGGACTCAGGATTCCACCAAAATCACTTCTGAATAATGAATATAATGATTCTTAACAATTTTAGCTCTTTTATTGACTCTGTTTCTTTGCAAAAAGTAGATTTCTAAAATATTAGTTGTAAATTGTAAGGATGGCGCATCAAAATCTCTTAAGTCCCGGCATACACCATCGAACAAAATCACAAATAATTAGAAAAACCATAAATCAGTTTAAAACCAATGCAAAAGTCATAAAGCATCAAAAATAGTTACCATTCATTTATGAGATGTGGCTTCTTCCATTATCCTAGTGATGGGGTTAGCTCATCATGCTCAAAACACTCTCAAAAGATATAAACATGGCTCAAAAGTGCTTGAAAAGAAGAAAGGAATCAAAAATAAATAACACAGATAAATTGAGACGGATATCAGTGTTGCAGACTGTGTGTCACCACAGTCCTGAATGTTCTTTTGTTGTCAAAGGAATTGAAAAGAATAACAATTTTGTGGAGCCTTTATCTGCGACTGTTCTGAGGCGTATTCCTGGTCTTCTTCTTCTTCCTCGTTCTGCAGCAGCGACGAGCCTCTCCTTTCTCTTTTTCTCGACCTGTTAAGCTTATATAGGTTTAAGAAACCCTAATTCATCCTTCTAAGTCGATCAGGACTCTCACTTTTATCCAAATCCCAATTAAAACTCATGATAATCCAAATCTAAAACCAATCCCCTTTTCGGTTGTAACATGGTTTTCCAACCATTATTCACGGTATTAAACTCTCTAGTAGGCGTGTTGGAGTTGTTTCTTCATGTAGATAGCTCGATACCACCTATCAAACCCCACATAACTTTCCAAATGTTTATCAGAAAATCCTGAAACTTTCCCATACCCTGTTTGTCGAGAACTCTTATTTTCTCTCAATTCCAGCACATGTAGAAATCCTGTTGTGTCATAACAACTCATACCAAATCAAACTGTTGAAGAAAAAAATCCAACAAATCATCGACCAAATCTTTCCCAAATAATTCACAAGTGAGAAGTTTATTCCCCGCCATTCTCTCTTTTGAATCAAAGAAAAGCGTGCCTTTAATTCAGCTGTTGGGTGCCTTTAGTAATTTTCCGGGGTGCCTTTATCACTTTTCGAGCTAATTTTTCCACAAATGCTTATTTTATCAAAAACACCCACAAACACATAAAATAACACAATAAGTACCAAATGAACATTAACGAAATAGATAACTAAGGATAAATAAGACACAAAAATGTGTCTATCAAATACCTCTAAACTTATTATTTGCTAGTCCTCGAGCAAATTTAATCTATAGAAATAAAAACATAACTCACTTTCGTAGGAATCACGACTACACTTAGCACATACAGCTAGCCGTTAAACTCCTAGGTGACCCTAGAAGACGAGTGTTGTCTCGTGAGGGTTTATAAGAGGTATACCATAAAACCTCTACTCCAACTTGTAGATACTTTTGAATGATTGAGGGTAGACACTAAACATGTTATTTAGTTGGATTACTGAATTCTTAGGCTATGTGAATCATTACCCTATATGGATCCAATTGTTGTACACGAGTTTGCACTCAGCGTACTAAAATTCATACAATAATTCAAAAATCTACTTAGATAGTTGTACAACGGCCCACGATACTTAGAATTTATCAAAGTTAAATCACATGAATAGATTTAGAAGATGGATATGGAGATAATGAAATTTGCGCATGTTAACTAAGGTGAACGGTGTTTCCCAGAATATTTGTATGAAGATCAGTGCTACGATGAATCCTAATAGATTGAGATACGTTCTCACTGGTCTTAATCCTTATACTAATATCAACTCAGTTGGTATATACAAGGAACTCAGCGGTCGATTTATTGAACATAAAAAAATATTTATTTATTTATTTATTTGATTTATTTAGGGTTTTTTTCTCCGAAAACATGATTAGATCTTTTGAATTTAAGCACATGCTCCTTGTCAACAGATTACATGATAGTTCTAATGGTTCCTCCATTCCCCGCTTGCGTAGGCACAGGGAGAACACACACATATTGCTATCCAAGTATCTTTAAAAAAAATATTGGTCAATTTCAATTAAAATAATAGGACTTGATCTCAATCACTCTACTTCATCCTAGCGGCGACAACAAGGCGATACTAGTGACCCACCAAATCACTTAGAGATATACAAAAAAATACAAAAATAAAAACAGAACGTGATATGGTCGAGATTGACTCCGAGATACGGTGACAACTATCATGTTATTTCTAACACCTGAGCTAGGCATACTTTATGAATATATCATTTAGCTGGGCACACCAATTCCTATAGAAAAAGAGATAAGTTTCCATCTACTTATAATGGTTAGTGTCCTCCTGAATTGTTCACAAGTTTCTAGACTTTGGAGTTTTATATTTCAACTTAAAAGTTTCTCCCTTACCCCCAAACTTAAATCTAACATTGTCCTCAATATTCTAAAGATGAATGATTAAATACATGAACAAGGAGAAATTGTTACCAATTGAAGGAAAGAAGTTAAGGAAAGATACTACCTTGTCGCATGAGCTGGGCACACAAACTCCTATAGACAAGAATTTCGTTTCCATCTACCTAGAATTATTAGTGTCATCCTGAATAGTTCACAAGTTTCTAGACTTTGGAGTTTCATAATTGCAACTTAAAGTTTCTCCCTTACCCCCAAACTTAAATCTAATATTGTCCTCAATGTTCTAAAGATGAAATTAAAAACATGAACAAGGAGAAATTGTTACCACTTGAAGGAAATTAAAAAAAAAGATATTACCGAGTAGCAAGAGCTTGGGTTACCTCTCAGTAAGTGCTAAGTTTAAAGTCTTCATCCATACAAAGAAAGGACTAGTCACCTCATAGAATTATATAGCAATAGCCAGAACAACTGCGGGTTATCTGAACCAAATACTGCTACCAGAAATAAAAGAAAACTGTAACATGCTAAGAAAATGAACAAACTGAGCACACCCTTATCTAGTTTTTTGTTTAAGACAACCAAATCTAGCTGTGGTTCAGGTTCAGGCTGTATAAAAGGGTCTAGATAAAAAAAATTCAGGGCTGGATTTCCTCATAGGCAGGATCAGGTTGTAAAGTCTGGGAAAACTCAACTAAGAACTTAGAAGCACATAAAAATAACTTGAATAATTTTGGATCCTCAAAATCAATCATATTTGACTCACACAGTTGACTATAATGAAGGTGGTATTAATTCTTGAGCAAATATATCGATTCTAATTTTCTAAAGTAATTAGGCTTAGCCTTAAAACTTAATAACTGACACATTTGAAACTCATACTTTCCCATAATTAGAAGAAAAAAAATTGGTGGGAAAACAAAGTCAATCTTGGTATTATCGCCTGGGTAAACCACATCAACCATAGGATGTGTTTCTAACAACTGAACTTCTTTCTGGACATGATTAAGTTAACGAAAACGTGTATGAAGATAATCTTGTAAAATGATAGAGGAACATATTCCCAAGTGATGGATCTTTCTAAAATTCAAAGGTGAAGCATATGGAGAATGATAATCACCCCTAAACTTAGAATTTTATGTGTCTCTAGGTAGACTAGTCACGATTTCCTTAATTTCTAGATCACCAGAATCCTGAAAATGGCCAATTGCTTCTTCTAGGTTATAATAAGGTGGTGCATCCTCAATCATATTTAAAAGATCTATGAGTCTATCTTATTTATCTAAGACTATTATTTCTAAATCGCTGGACTCCAAAAAAGTATTCTCAGGATAAACCCGTTCCTCTAAACCATTATCGGCTTCAAAACAAGGAAATACTACATCGTCTGAAACAATGATATCTCTAGTCAAATCATCTTCCTTTTGAATAGGTTAATAATCATTAAAATTATTAGGATTTGAACCAGAAATAACAATATCATCATGAAGCACAATTGGAGTGATAATTTTCTGATCATTCTGCCTACATATTTCAAATTCTTCGTCAATATTATCCTCATCATAATAATATGAAGATGGTCAAACTTTATCTAAACAAGTAGTGTTACATATTATAACCTATTCCTCTTGACTAGGTGAATAATTATCAATGGTAGCACTATATTGGTAATTAAGATCATTTTGAGCAGTACTCATCGTTGTAAAATTTTCCTTCATATTTAAGTCAAACTTTTGTGTCATCTCAGTTAACCGCTTGAGGATTCTTCTAGGGAAACACTTGGATCATAAGGAGTCCTAGATTTCAACTTCTTGAGGGTATCTTCCAAAGACGAAGAACTCGCATTTTGCTCATTTTCCGTTCACATGAATGGTATGCGAATGAATAGTAACTGAGACCAATATGGTATGAGACATAACCTTCAAAAGTTTGGTAGTGGTTCCAACTACTATCCACACTATGGTCATAGTATAGGTGCTGTTCATTTTGAAACTCAGTCGAATATTCATTCTATTGTTATCGTAATACCAGTCCGACATCCTAACTGGAAAGGAATTCTAAACAAGCACAAACAAGGTTGACTCGACCAAATCAAACCTATTGGATCTACCAACAAAAAACATAATAGCTCCACTTAGATTGTTTCTAGACAACTTCTATTCTTCAAAAAGGCAACTAGTTACAGTTTTAACAAACCTCTTGGACCGATCCGAATTAGATTAAGTTGATCGAAGAGAAGCAGGATAAGTTCTGTGTAGCTTGAATAACCCTACCTCTTTGGAAAACGTTTCCTTGGGTTACAAGGTGGCACGACTCAACTTAAAACTAATCTTCCAAATCCTTGAGTTGAGCTAACAAAGTAACCGACAGAATCCTTTCAAATGATTTTCCAATAAGCTCCTTACGCTATCGGTCTTCTTTCTAGTCAATATTGTAGGTTTAAGTTCGCGTTTGGTAACGTGTTTCTAAAGCGGGCAAGAAGGATAGGTGATGAAATCTGAACCCTTATCTTGTATGGTCAGTTCCTACCCTTTACTAGAAATTAAAGTCTGTATTTATTCCTCACCATATATGCAAACAAAGGAAGCCAGTAAACCGAGTTTTCCCTCCTATTCCAGACGGGCGATGAACCGTTGAAGTCGACTCGGGCCACTGACTCCTGTGTAAGTGTACGAACCAAAGGGGATGAGACAATATCGTAATTTCTTCCTTCCCTATGCAGTTTATATTTAACTACCCTTCCTTAGGGTTTAGAAATAAAATAAAGATAATGTCCAAAGTCCACAAAAAAATAAATTACAAAAATAAAAGGTTACAAAAACTAAAACCCTAATACAATTTCTAAAATTAAAAGAAGTAAAACCCTAAAAATTAAATTAAAAACAAATATATGCCTTCTTTTTTTGTACGTTCTTTTCACTTTGTCTTTGACTCCAATTTTTTAATTAATCACCAAAATTCTTAGCTCAACTTTCTTTTTTGATCAACAACCTGAAGAAAAAAAAAACAAAAATATAAAATAGAACAAAAGAATAAAAATATAAAAATAAAACTAAACATAAAAACAAAAATAAATCTAAAACTTTAACCTAAAAACATATACCCGGCAGTGGCGCTAAAAACTTGATCATTTCAGAAAAGTGGTAAAAATAGTTTGTTCACTGAGACTTGTGAAGATTCGTTTTAGACCTAATTCCGATTTAAACTAACAAGTAAGTAAAAGTTGATAACAATATTTAGAGAAACTAGGACTCAGGATTCCACCAAAATCACTTTTGAATGATGAATAAAATGATTCTTAACAATTTTAGCTCTTTTATGGACTATGTTTCTTTGTCAAAAGTATATTTCTAAAACATTAATTGTAAATCGTAAGCATGGCGCATCAAAAGCGCTTAAGTACCAACATACACCATCAAACAAAATCACATCTAATTAAAAAAGATCATAAATAAATTTAAAACCAATGCAAAAGTCATAAAGAATCAAAAATAGTTATTATTCATTCATGTGGCTTCTTCCATTATCCTAGTGATGGGGTTTAGCTCATCATGCTCAAAACACTCTCAAAAGATATAAACATGGATCAAAAGTGTTTGAGAAGAAGAAAATCGTTGCAGACTGTGTGGCGGCACGGTCCTGAATGTTCTTCTGTTGCTAAAGGAATTGAAAAGAAGAACAGTTCTGTAGAGCCTTTATCTGCGGCTGTTCTGAGGCGTATTTTTGGTCTTCTTCTTGTTCCTCGTTCGGCAGCAGCAGAAATTTTCCAACGAACCTCTTCTTTCTCTGTTTCTCGACCTGTGAAGCTTATATAGGTTTAAGAAACCCTAATTCATCATTTTAAGTCGATCAAGACTCTCACTTCTATCCAAATCCTAATTAAAACTCATGATAATCCAAATCCAAAACCAATCCCTTTTCCGGCTATAACATGGGTTTCCAACCATTATTCACCGCATTAAACTCTCCAGTTGACGTGTTGGAGTTGTTTCTTCATGTAGATAGCTCGATACCACCTTCCAAACCCCACGTAACTTCCCAAATATTTATCAATAAATCCCAAAAAAAATTCCTACCCTATTTGTCGAGAACTCTTATTTTCTATGGATTCCAGCACATGTAGCAATCTTGTTGTGTCATAACCAATGTAGTCAATATCGGATATCGGTTTGTCTCGGTCGGGAGCGATACACAGGTACACCTTTGTATCGGAGAGATTTCGGTTCGAAATATTGGTGTAATTTTGGTTCAAATTATATACTTGTAATTTTTATAACAAATATTTTTCACACATTTTATCTGTTAAATGATATAAGAGTTGAATTTGAGATTTGCTTACCTGCTCCAAATTTACAGGTAAAAATGGTATAAAAAATATTAAATTGGTATATGGCACGTAAATCTCCAAGTGTGTAAAATACAAGACCATTATATTAGACGTGTCTTTAAACTAGCCTTTAGTTGTCTTCGTTAGAGATAAAAACGATTCTTTGTTAGAGAGAATGGGTAGAATGAGGGAGAACAAGGAATATATATATATATATTCTTTGGTACGTCTTGCAATTAGATCATGGATCTTTTCCATTAAATCTACAAGTCATTGATAATCCATCTAATCCATTTCTTGTTCAGTTAAGTCAAAATTGTAGTTGTTGGTACTTGTGTTTCAGTTGGATTATGAAGAAACCATTAGACTTGCCGATGTTAGCTTAGGTTACAAGGATTTTTTGTTAAGAAATAAGACATGTTTTTGAAGATGTAATGGGCAGGGAACTTGGGGTACACGTTGCAAGAGATTTGGCCTGATGTTGCTGCCGCTTGAATAGATGAAGAATGAATAAAATTCAGCTGAGGTTTTGTGTTCTATAAGGATCAAGAATATTGAGTTATGTCTAAGAAAAAGTGAAGTCTAACATCAACAGGAAAACAACCAAGAAGGGAGTCGTTGCTGGTGGTTTATTGTGATGAATTGATGTGATTTAGAATGTTTTAGACTAGGTAAATTACTCAAATTGTTGGGTTCTTACCCGATTAGAGTTTGCAGGTTGAAGAAAGCTATATAAGCGAAAAGACACAATAGCAAAAGGGGTTATCTCTCTCCGATAGCAAGACGCCCACAACTTATTCGCCAAAGGCCCTTCACAAATAATCAAACCTGAACCTTCATAAATAATCAAACCAAATCGTCCCATACCGGACGAACCGTGAGAACCGTATGGGACAAACCGTGCGAACCGTACCGGTCCATCTCGTTCGAGATTACCGGTCATATATTGTACCACTGATATTACATGTTTCGTCTCGCTTGCACTCCAAAACCGATAATATCGATGGTATATCGGCGAGATGACCGATATTGACTACATTGGTCATAACAACTCATACCAAATCAAACTGTTGAAAAAAAAAAAATCCAGCAAATCATCGACCAAATCTTGCCCAAATAATTCGCATGTGAGAAGTTTATTTCCCACCATTTTCTCTTTTGAATCAAAGAGAAGGGTCCCCCTAATCCAGTTGCTGGGTGCCTTTATCAATATGCATGAGTTCCTATACTAATTTTCCGGGGTGCCTTTATCACTTTTCGAGCTAATTTTTCCACAAATGTTTATTTTTCAAAAACACCTACAAACACATAAAATAACACAATAAGTACCAAATGAGCATTAACGAAATAGATAATTAAGGATAAATAAGACACAAAAATGTGTCTATCAAACTGCGCAGAAAAACACTGCTCAATAACTGGATACCAAACTAAAATTCTAGTTAAGATTTAGATACCAAAATACAGATAGCCCTTTTTGATTCGTAAAATCATATTGCATCGTTTTTTGTGCCTTACATCTGAGCAAAGTTGTCTTGCCTTGAGAAGGCATCGCTATATCCGCCAAACCGGTACTTATCTTCCATCTCAGTTTTGGGTTATGCTTTCACATTTCCTATTACCTTTTAAATCGTCTTCCATGACCAATAGGGCTGCACATCGGGCGGTCGGTTTGGTTTTGAACCGAAACCAACTACCAAACCATCCATAAGAGGTTTTTGAAACTCAAAACCATCTACCAAACAGTCCATAGGCGGGTCGGTTTTAAACCGACCCGAGTCGGACTGTTCGGATTCGGGTTTTTACGGTTTAAACCGTACCAAATGTGCATTTCATGATGTTCCTGATAGATCAAGTTCCAATAAGAAAAAATCCAGGCTCAGATAAATTTAACAGATAAAAACAAACAATAAGTTCTTTAAACCGTAAAAACATTAAGGCTGTTTTAATATAGTCTACCAAATACCAATAAAAGATAGTAATCCAAACCATCATGAATGATAGACACATTTTTGTGTCTTATTTGATCTCACATTTGTATTGCTAGTGCTCTATTTTTATATTAATAATCGTCATTTTATTGTGTTTGTAGGTATTTTTGTGGAATAAATAATTACGGAAAAATTGGCTTAAAAAATTATAAAGGCACCCACTAGAATTGATAAAGGCACCCATGGGGTTTGATAAAGGCACCTCGACTTTAGCTAAGGGCACCGCCTTCATTTCAAATTCAAAAAAACAGAATTTGGTGGGAGTTTATTTTCTTCTCAAATATAGCGTCAATTGGGTAAAGAGATATTGGAAGGTTTTAAGACAATATATTGTTCTTACCTATTTAGTAGGAG
>JAJJMC010028260.1:135526-194191 GCA_023531435.1 Papaver californicum
GTTTATGCTGGGACCTAGAGCTTTTGATGAGCCATGCTTGTGATTTACAATTGATATTTTAATAATCTACCTTTGGAAAAAAAAAATTAGAGTCACTTATTTGAGCTAGAATTCTGTAGAATTGTTATTGTTGGAACCAATTAAATGTGGTTAACGGTGAAATCCATAACCTCGGTATTTGTGAATATTATTTTCATCTTTTGTGTATATTTTCTAGTTTAAAATTAGTTTTTAAATCTAAAATCAATCTTCACAAGTTCAAGAGTTTGAAACCCCCTTTCTTACAACTACAATCAACATCAATGAACGGTTATTGATTATAGATGGAGGGCTAGGATGAAGAGTAATCAATGGTCATGATAATTCAGTTTATACGGGCGGACTCGATTGGTTTTTATACTAAACCCGTGAACCGAACCATCATGAACGGTTATTTAATTTAAAAACCATATACCAAACCGCAACGGTCGCATTCGGTTAAATAAACCGCGGTTTTATCGGGTTTAATTTTTCGGGTCGATTCTTATGCAGCCCGATTCACCAATTTCAATGCTTCAAAAAAATAAAAATAAAAACTGTAATTTTAGATAATCCCTCTCCTCATTTTGGGCATGATCCGAATAACAGGTTGCTATCTGTGTTTGGACTTTGGTAGCCTGCCTTTTCCTTGTCTATGTGCTCGTGGTGAGCATAAACTTGCATCGCGTACTCCTCGCATGTATCTTCTTAGGGTATCGCTCGGCTTATATAAAGGTTATGCATACCATATTACGTCTTTGCGTTGGAGTATATTTCTTGTCATGCGCGGTTTGCAGAGAACGTATTTGCATTTGCAAGTGTATCCACATCTCCTCCTGCCGACGCTAACTCAAATCAACTAACATTCTGAAATTTCATATGTGCTAATTTATGTTGTTGATATTTTGCTATGAATTCGTCTCCACAGAGTGTTCCATATCTAATTTATCTTCCAAATACCTGTTTGCTATTAACTTCATCAAGGATCTGGGTTAGTCACATTGTTTTTTAGGCACTGAGCGCTGTCCTCATTTCATCAGTTTTATTTCTCCCGCATCTCTTCGTAAGAAGTAAAATGGATGGGGCAAAGTCAGTTTCCTCACCGGCTCCACTCTCCATGGCTAAAAGCCTAAAAGATAAAAATCTTGCACACTTAGCTGACCAATGAAGAAATTTTAGGCGATCACAGTTTATACTAGAATCAAGAAAGACAGAGAAATTAAACAGAAAAAATTAGTGTTGGATTAATTATATAACAAGATTAAGTAACCAAATCCAAACCCCTCATTGAAGAACAGGTTCATAAATGGCAACTCAGAGTGACAGTAGATTTTCCCTTCCCTTTTCCCTCATTTCAACAATTACAACAATCAACACGAGAGAAAATAAAAATAAAAATGAAACTACCCATGATGCTGGAATTCTTGTTGAAGAGCATCCTCTAACCAAATCTCAGATTCTTCCATCAAATCAGGACTTAATCTAAACATAAGAACACAAAATTCCATCTGATTAAGAGCACCATCACCATCCATGTCACCTTCTCTTAGCATACTCCTTAATTCGTCATCGCTTAATCCCTGTAAACCTAAATGAGTTGAATTTCTTTTCAAACTTTCGAAAGTAATTAAACCCTTCTCTTGATCCATTAATAATTGAAACCCATTGCATAATTCACCTATTAAACCTTCTCCTCCTAATTTATCAGCCATGGTTGGCAAATAATCTTGAAAATCAACCGTCTTTGTTCCTGCCATCTTTTTTTAAGCAGAGAAATGAAAGTAGAGAGATAAAATCACAGAGAAGACTGAGATTGAAGGTTGAAGTGATGATTTTTTTTTAATTTTTTTTTTGAAGCAAGTTGAGGTGATGATGAATGAGAAAGATTGTTGGTTTGGTATAAATAGGAATAGAAAGAGAGAAAAAAGGCTTTCCAATTTCAAGGAAAGAGATGGAGAAAGAGGGTATGGGATGCCAAGTGCCAACCCAAAGACAGTTAATTACGTCGACAATGCTGCAAACCTGCAATTGCTGATGGCTTTCCTGGAAGCTCCCCAAAAGGGTAAAAATGGTAGAAGGTTGCTAAAAAGAATGGTTCTTCTTTGTCCTTCCCTTTCCTTTGCTACTGTTGGACGGTTCGTCTCCCAAGGCAGTAAATACTTTTATTTCGTCAAAAACTGACGGAATTAACCAGGTAAACGGAGTATAATTTGGTTCATTGACCTTTTAAAAGACCTGGGTAATTTCTTGGTACGTATGGACATGCATAAAAAGTGATCTCTCTCTATTTTTTGCTGTAGTTAATTAGTGTAATTTGTTGTTTTTTTTTCATTTTACCCTTTGAACAGATTTTTGACAAATGGGAGCAAAGATACCTGTTTTAGTGAGGGTTGATGAGTGGCGAGTGCTAGTGGATTGCTTGGAAACTATATGACCCAGCAAGCTAGCCATTCTGTCCTTGGAATCTAACAGATATAGACAAATCCATTTAGTTCCAGAAAAAGACAGTTTAC
Organism: Papaver californicum; assembly: GCA_023531435.1. NCBI lineage: Eukaryota > Viridiplantae > Streptophyta > Magnoliopsida > Ranunculales > Papaveraceae > Papaver > Papaver californicum. The sequence continues at coordinate 138,058 of JAJJMC010028260.1, forward strand.
TTGTAATTTTACCCTATCATGGAGGACACTATGAAAAAAGACAGCAAGCTACAGAGTTGTCCTGGTCTAAATTGTTGTAAATTATAAATCTGTTTGCATTCAAATAGTGAGTTTGTTTACAGCTTTTGAATTGCGCGAAAAGGCTAAATTGCGCAATATGAAAATTGAAAACGTTTTGGATAGTGTCTAAATTGCTTGTAGCTGTATTCCGTCCAGCTTTTAAGTATTACGGATGCCTTTATCCAATTTACACGGCGTTAGTGCATTGTAATTTCTCTCTTTAATTTCTTTTCCTAAAGAATGAAGCCCCCGTGTGTAGAGTAAATAGCCAAAAAATAGAAGACTTAAGGTTTAAGGATTATAAAGTGAGTTCTACTACTATGTGACGGACTGCAAGAGTAGTTAGGCAACTCTTTGTGTGGATGGCAGAGGGTGATTAATGGTTACTATGTGACCGAGTGCAAGGGTAGTTAGGCAACTCTGTGTGTGGAAGGCAGAGGGTGATTAATGGTTACCGGTCTAAGATGTAGATTGTGTGGCTTTAGAGGATCGTTCTATGCTCGCCTTACAATGGTTGAGGCGGTCGTGACCAACAACTCCTTTAATTAATATGGATTAGTCTGGTTGATTAGGAGTCTCACTTTTATATTTGGAGGATCTTCAAAACTCCTCATCTGAAAGAAAAAAAAAAGATTCTTCTGTAAACAAGTCGCACTAGTGGTGGAACCAAGGGCGGGCCGTGGGCTAACCCGACTCTCCCCCTAAAATCTTATAATTTCTTATTAGCCCTATATTTTGGTAATTTATGTTTAATTTATCCAATATTTAGAGTTTAGTCGAACCATATTTTATATTTATATAGTAACCCATCAAATTCATAATATTTATGTAGTTTATATTGGATATAGATCAGTTAGTGGGCCTGAGTTTTTAGATAACTCAAATTATTCTTAATTTAGTCGGTGAAAGAAAATTGGGATAAACTTAATTTTCTAGTCGGTCATTAATTAAGAATACGATTAAGAGTCTAGAGATAACTCTTAATTATTTACTTGATCCTAAAGTCTAGGAATTTAATAGCTAAGTTAAAAACCCTATTCTTATAGGATAAGTAATGTGACTCCTATAAAAAGATATCTAGGCTATGATTTTCAAGGAAATTTTCTCTAGAGATAAGAGGAATTCATCCCACCTTTTGGGGTGGATGTGAGAGACCATTATGATGGAACGAGTGTATCATTATGGGTTTATGGAGTGTTTATCGTTGTTGGAAGATATGTCGTTATGGAGTATTCGTACGGAGATATTGGTAAGACATCGTGTTTAAAGAGAAGATCATCTTGGTGGTGCTTGAGTAAATTATTGGTGTTGAGCAGAAAGCGTTGATGATAATTTATATTAGGGTGTGCAGAGAAGATCATCTCGTTGTGAGAGAGAATATGGTAAACCTTATCTCGTTGGGGTGAAGACACTACTTTAGAGTTATAAAGCGTTTGTGAGAGTTTCTTGTGTTCGGTCACATTTTGGTGAGACGATGGATTGATTAGTCAATCATATGTGTAATTCTCAGTTGGTTGTTCTATAATAAAGAAAAAGGTCGTAGCCGTTTGGTGGATGTAGACAATATATACACATTGTATATATTGTTGAACCACGTTAAATCTGTGAGTAGTTTACTTAATGCTTTTGTTTATAATTTGCATATGTGTGGTTCTGTTTCAATTTTTCTCATCCTAGATCATCGTGCGTAAAGAGGTTCATGGAGCAATCCGAGAAATCTAGAATTTCTTGTTAGCTAATTTGTTTCCGCAAGATTAATTAGCATATGTAGATAGATGGCTCTGAACCCCAAGAATTTGTATTAGAGCTTTAGGTTGGATTGAAAATTTGAAGAGAAAAGTTTTGGGTTTTCTGGTTGGCAGAAAAATTTTAAAACGAAGGATTTGGTTTCATCAAGTATGTGAGGATTTGATTTTACAAGTATCTTAAGATGCAGTCTTTGATATTATCAAGTATGTGAAAGATTTGATTTCATTAGTTTTTGGTACAAAGCAAAGTAAAGCATTTTCTAAAAGAATGAGATTATATCAGGTGATCGCATTCGGTTTGGTCAAGATAGATGGTCTTGAAGTTTGTTTTGCTCTACATTGGAGATTTGACATAAATATTTATTGAAGCATAAACCCTATGTTCCAGCGTTGCTTAAGGTTTCGTTTGGAAGTCTTGACCGTTGCCAATGGTTTGATATGTTCCAATTGTGAAGAGTTTGATTTCAGTTTGATTATTTGAAGTGTGTGGTTACAAATAAGTTGCAGGACAATGACTTTTGATGAGATGTGATATTGGTTGTGGTGGAGATATGGTTTCTTATTCTTATATGAGAAGCAAATTTTTTGACAGAGTTTTAGGGTTTGTTTGTCTGTGTTAATTTTTGATATTGTGTCGTTGAAGAATAATGTTTTGGAGTTTCTCTCGTAATATTTATGATGGAAAGGCTAGATAGTTTATTTTTTGTCCGTGATGTTTTGTCGAAGTGTTGTTTTGGTAGTACACCATTTGAAGTCATCGCAGCTGGTTGAAGTGCAAGACCATTTTGGAGAAACAGGTTGGTATTTTATGTTGTGGATATGTTCCTATTTTAGAAAAGACACATTGTAAGGACCAATATATCACTTGGACGCTTCAAGAGTTTAAAGAATAAAGGTACGATAATAAATTATGTATGGTGGTGTGGCTATGGAAGCTAGCGCATACTACTTGGAGAAACCACGGTGCATGAATTTGAGAAGGCTATAATTTCGGCGTATTTTTCCGAAAACCTTTATTATCTATTGGTTATTTGAATTTTGAGAATTCTTGATCAGTGCGTGACTTTCTGTTGGAAAGAATTACATTATAGCAGTGATAATATTGGGGATTTTGCTCGTCTACTACAGATATTGAGATTATGATTTCAATAGTGACAGATCCTTAGAAGATGAAGGTAGATATTTTTCTCTACATAGCATGAGAAGATAACCACAATAGCGTCTTGAATTGCTTGGAGCTTGAGAAGTTTCCAAAGGCTTCAGAATATGGCTGAGTATGATTGGGTCTTTATGTAAAGACGTATTATCAGTTTTCGAAACGTATGTGTACGTTTAAAACAATATTGATAAAGGGATATGCACAAAACAGAACGTGACATTATGAATTGTTATAAATGTGACAATATGAAATCTTTGACATTAGTCACAAATCTATCCGAGTCCGAATTGTGTTGTGGTTTGACTGTCGCGAAGTCGAAACTACATGCTTGCTCAGAAATTGGTAAAAACTAGATTGACAATATTGTTAAATCTCGTCAAAGGACATTGTTTTCAATGCCTGTTGAGGTTGCTGAAGTGGTGTAGAATAATGGTATGTCAGCTGGGGAAGTCTCTGTGAAGATGGACATGTTTGGTTGTGAAGTATGTATGCGATTGTTTCAAGGTATGATGAGCTTTTAGGAGGAGTAAGACTCAAGGTGATATATGGTTGTAGAATTATGATCCTTGTGAGATAGACTTAACAAGAGTCAAAGAGATGAACTTCAATTGAAGTCATGCTCGATACGCATTGATACATATATGATGGTTAGTTTAATTAGTATAAAATAACATGAAGTATCCTGTTAACTCACTTTGGTTGACATGCTCATGGAAAAGAGAGAGTGTACAATCAGTTATTTGAAGAAGCAATTAACTTTGCTGGATTTTAGAGATTAAGTATTTGGTTCTGCTAAGGGAACGCTTAGGCAGACACTTGGAGGCTACTGTGGTAGTTTTATTTGTTGATCGAGTAGTTATAGATGTCATCCCTCTCGGGTATGGTGCGCAAATAGAGCGGAATATTAACTCAAGCGGAGCAATTGGCCAAGACGGAGTTGGGCTCGTAGTATGGACCAAGTTTGAAGGGGATTGCGAAGGCTCAAGGGTGCATAATGATTGTGACTAAGTTCGATGGTAGCATATGGACAATGATCTTATATGGTATGATTGAGTTGGCATACAATACACCTGGAATTATTCCAGTCAATGTGGAATCTTGAACATAAAAGAGTAAGGTGTATCTCAAGATGTTGCCTAAAGGGTGATCGTATGATGATGGTTGGTGAGAGGTCTGGAATTTTCGCTGAGGTGGAGATTTGTACAATCACCGATAGGTTGGATTTTTCAGTCTTGAGTTGGTGAATTCAAATTTGGTTTCCTCTCTTATGGTAGAGGTTCTACGAAATAATTTAGGTGAACTACGTTCCGTTCGATTCTTTGTAGCAAGGATACGTAGGCAGCATTTGGTGCAATTGATTCCAAGAAGATAGAGGGGATAACATGTTGATCGTCTCAAGTATAAATACATGATCCGAGGTGGATAATTGTTGGAAATAGGTCATTCAGTGGGCTTGAATTTTTAGATAACTTAAATTATCCCTAATTTATTCGGTGGAAGAAAGTTGGGATAAACTCAATTTTCTAGTCGGTCATTAGGATTAAGATTTTAGGGATAAATCTTAATTATTTACTTGATCCTAAAATCTAGGAACTTAGTAGCTAAGTTAGGAAACCCTAATTTTGTAGGATAAGTAATATGACTCCTATAAAAGGATGTCTAGGCTATGAGTTTAGCTATGAGGTTTCAAGGAAATTCTCACTAGAAATATGAGGATATCATCCCACCTCTTTGGGTCAATATGAGAGATCATTATGATGGAACGAGAACATCATTATGGGTTTATGGAGTGCTTATCGATGTTGCAAGATATGTCGTTATGGAGTATTCGTACGGAGATGTTGGTAAGATAATGTGTTTAAGAAAAAGATCATCTTGGTGGTGCTTGAGTAAATTATTGGTGTTGAGCAGAAGTCGTTCATGATAATTTATGTCAGGGTGTGCAGAGAAGATCATCTCGTTGTGAGATAGAATGTGGTAAACATTATCTTGTTTGGATGAAGATACTACTTTAGATTTATAGAGCGTTTGTGAGAGTTTTTTACGTTCGGTCACATTGTGGTGAGTCGATGGATTGATTAGTCAATTATATGTGTAATTCTCAGTTGGTAGTTCTATAGTAAAGAAAGAGATCGTAGCCGTTTGGTGGATGTAGACAATATATACACATTGTATTATTGTTGAACCGCGTTAAATCTGTGAGTACTTAACTTAACGCTTTTTTTTATAATTTGCATCGGTGTGGTCTGTTTCAATTTTAAAACACCTACTTAACGAATATAAACATGTCTATCAAATTGTACATATTTTTTATACTAATAATAATTAACCAAAAAGGTAATTTTAGAAATATTGTCTTGTTTGATGAAACTTGATTTGTGCTCGTGCTACGCACTGGACATATTTTTTTTATAATAATTTGTTGTTACAAATTTTCACTTAACAAATTGATAATGGTATGCATTTTTTTGTTATATCTTCAAACCAAATTTTTTTTTATAGCAAAATGATGTTGAAAATTAATAGTTTCCGTCTCGGTTTTAATTAAGTTTATTTGCAATGATTTAATATACTCACAATATCGAGCAATGAATCACCAACTTGTCCTTAAATTCTTTAATTATGCTTTAGCAAAGAAATGCTATACCAAAACAATTTTATTTTTAAAAACCGATAGACAATCCGATAATGCGTGTGAGGAAAAACACAAAATAGATCTGCATTGTCACATACATTTTCTTCTGTATCGTAAAAAAATAAAATAAATAATCTCGTTAGGTTTTTCCTTTTTAGTGCAATTCATATGCCTTAGATGAGGACTAGGGGATGGCACGTGTTGTGACGTCACGGGATTTAGTCATCTAAAAGGGTGTTTTTTAGAATTTTACAAATCTCGTTATAAACAATATCAACCTATTAAATATTATTAGATGTTATTTTTTTAGTTTATGCCCATATAATTATAAATCTCAACATTAATATAATTTACTCAATTTGGATTCCTAACATGCACCATCAAACGCTGCATCAAACCAAATGTCTATATCATGTAAAAATAGAAGAGCAAAACATGAATATTGGTTACGATTTAGATTTTATATTTTGTATATATATAATTTTTCTTTTTCTTTTGTTTCGTCTCTTTTTCTCCAAACCAAATGTCTACACCATTTAGACCGCTGTTTTGGCGACAATTGTCTATGATACCGCATAAAAGAGTAGGTTCATTCAGCCTGTATAGGAGGATGCACAGGAACAAAAAACAGATTGTATTTCAGAGAGAAGTCGCTAAAATGACCTGACACAAAAAATTCAATAAGTTAGTACCAGCTGCTAGGGTTCAAATGGATAGCCAATCCAGTAAGCGTATTTTGTGTGACAAATCATCTCTAAGTTACGTGAATACTAAAGTCCACACATCTTGTGAAATGTATCTTCCATACTCGCATTAGTTTCAATACTTTTGTGCCTGATTTGGCAAGGTGAGGCACAACAATGCCTTAAGGTGGCAGGACGTCGTACTCTTGAATAGCTTAGATAATTCATCCAATTTGTCTTGTTTGCATACTATAATAGCGTCCTTTCTACCTTCGTTTACATTAACTTTCTACCCTTGCGTAAGTTCTTACGTTAACAATTATTAATGGAAATTGAAATTTTAGGATTGAAATATTTTGTTCAGTTAAATTAGTAGAGCTTTAAACTTAAGTGACATTTCTATTCCCTAAGTTTTTGACTTCACCAGCCATCAAACTTATATAAAAAGAAAGAAATTCCGACTTGCTGAGCTAGACGAAATCTAAAAAAAGACAAAGATGGAGGTAGTTTAAATTACTATAATTAATAAACCTCTAAAACGAAAATCCAAGGTATCATGATGTCCAAATGAAATTGATAACTAAACAATTTCTTTAATGTAAAATATTGTAGTTACACAGAGCCTCATGTTAGAGCTTAATGTAGAAGATAAATATGCATGGGCATCCAAGGGAGCGACAATTGCAGGGGAATCTCAAAGGATTTAGCAAACTTCTCCAAGGCTAAACACCTTATATCTTCAAGTACCATCAGGCCATCATAACTCAAGGCATGGTATGAGAAACTTGATGCATATCCATAACTCTGCTCCTTTATATCTATCAATTATAAGCATCGTTGCGGCAAAATAAAAAATTAAACTAACATATGAAAATTAGCTAGGCAAAGGAAACTGAAGTAGTCAATAAACACGATTGTCAACACTTAGAACGAATAATAGTGACAACTCAAGTACTATATGATAAGCTTCATGTTTCCCATGTTAAGTGTTTCAGTCTCAGATCTAAGTTAATCTTACTAACATAGAGGAAGACTAAATACAATAGAGGAAAAAGGTGGATATAAAGACTAAATACAATAGAGGAAAAAGGTGGATATAGTACTCATAGTTTACTGTTCAAATAAAAATATAAAATTATATACTATTTTCGTTTCATGAAAAGAGTTACTATCACTTTTTCAAATTGATCTATTTTTAGGCTAAAATGAAAAAATGATAGTAACACTTTTTCAGAAATGGAAATAGTATTATTTAATTTAATAGACCATCTTCACGTAACGACGTAACAATATATATTATTAATGGTTTAACAACGCTAAGTGACTCAAGGCCATTCCATATTTACCATGGCAATCGATAAACATATTTACCTTCGTAGGGATAAATTATTTGCTCACATACTTTTTGCCAGGTACCCTGGTATCTGATTTAGACTGATCCGAGATGAATGCTTGAATAAGATTTGGAAGTTGTTATTCTGTTTGGTCTCCCATATAATGTTACTGTAATAGGTAGAAGCAGTTATTATGATTTTCTATGAGCAAGAATTGGGGAATATTTTTTTCTTTGAATTCTCTTACGGAGGTTGTTAATCACCCAAGTTCTCAAGAATCCCCATGTTAAATTATAAAATCAAAAAAATGTTCCCTAAGAGTAGTCAAAATCAAATTTTAACTAAATAAGCCTTCTAAATATTCATTTTTTTTACTTGGAATTTAAGCAGCCAATAAACGATCTCAACTTAAAACTATGTAGGCTTATAGAGTAAAGCATACCAATTTAGAAAAAAACCTTGCTTCATAAAATCAAATCTAATTAAATTGGGATATACTGAACTACCGTTAAATTCACTAGTGAATCTATATCCTTATAAATGCTAACCTGAAACAGCCAGGATTGAAGAAACGGACTGGAGTAGTTCAAAGTCAAAGGCCAGGAAGATGTCACTTGGAGACTTCAAAAACAAAAACGAAAAAATGTTAGGGAACTACGAATCAATTGGAAGGGAACTACATATATATACAAAATCTTGATTCAAATTTAGATCAGTTAAGAAAGTACCAACAATACGTGGTTAACCAAAGTGACTCATAGATATGTTACAATTTCGATTAATTAGTTAAATACTCCATAATATTTTTTTATGGGTGTATAAAATAAATAGAACTAGATATCTTTTTAGTATTCAAGAATTTTTTAGATATTTTTCTAATAGCCTACATTGGGTATTTTATCCAAAAATTTATCTTTTAATAAAATTAATTATTATAAAGTAGACTAAAATACCCATATGCACTAAAATTCTAATATTATAATGTATTTAATAGATCCACGAGATATGGTAAAGCCCCATAATCAACTATGAGTTGTTGATGCTCCGCTGATAAGAAAAATAAGTGAAGTAGCAACACCAGGAGAAACAAGTCAGTACCAGAGAACGTCACATGCATAGAAACACCCGTAAGCAACATAGTGTAAACATAATCATAGGATTCCTAAATGAAAATGAACAAAGAAAAATCTAGATTGAATGATTTTTATTCAAGTTCTTAATCATGAAATACCTACATTTTTTTCTTAGATAATAACTTTTACGGTATTATGCTATTGTGACCCTTGAGCTGCTGAGCATATCTAGTTGAACTTTGACAGATAGGTGTGTTGCTTCTTAATTTGTATCATGTAATTCAATTACATTGAAATCTTTTTCGTTCTAGTTGGCTGAGGAGGCGATCATAGTTTGAAGATCGATTTAGATGGATGAGAGGTCTAAAAGGGAGACAGAGATGTGGCTATTAGAGTATTAGTATTACAGTTGAGAGTTTAATTATTTTCCTCTTGTATGCACTTTTCTAGTGTTTGCCTTGTAATTTTACTGTGGGCCTGATTCATAGTTTGTATGACAAAATAAGTGAAAAAGATTAGGTAACATCCATGCCATTTATGCCATCACCTTGCATGGTCCCTGCTTGCGACTTGCGAGTTTGTTTTTTTTATTTTAGATATCTACATACCCCCTGTTTGTTTTGATGTAAGAATATGCAACTTGAAAAAACTTTCAGAATAAATATTCCTACATTTTTTTATTGACAGAAAGAAGAAAACACTTAGGAATATGCAAAACCAATCAATGCAGATACATTACAACGGGAAAATGAAAAAAAAATCAAAAACATGAACCACATCTATAAAAAACACAAATAAATATTTTGTTTAATTTGCTTACATCACAAATTAAACCTGGATGAAACTAGTTTTACCCCGCGTATTCTGATAAAAATAAATTTTTGGGAAGGATGAAATTAGTTTCATCTTGCATATTCACATATAAAAACAAATTAACTCTACACACTCTGATAAAAACATTTTTTTGGCTTGGATGAAAACAGTTTCATCCTGCATTTTTTGACAAAAAATGTTTTGTCTTTAGGATGTTTCCGGTTCCATCCTGCATAATCTGACAAGATTATATGAAATTATCGAAAAATTACAGTGTATGCTAATTTAAATAAAAACTTTCATATTAATTGACATACAATTAAGATATCTACATTCTTAGACGGTACCAGGTTCATAAATGTAAGCAAAGATAGATTTTTACAAACAAAAAACTTAAACTTAAACTACATCATCAACTTTTTTGTAGCGACCTATTGCTAAATAACCTAATGAAACGATGATCTTAGTTGTCGTTCAACTTCCAACAACTAATTTCATTATTAAGTATTTCTTATACGAGGTTTACTCGTTTTGTGCTTATTTTCTTCTTTATAATATATTGCTTCGTCTTCAAAGGTGTAACCTTTAGTCATCGCCAATTCCACGAAGTAGAGGACATACATTCCAAAGTCACGACTGGAAAAAAAATGTATTGATTTAGTTTGTATTTATAATTGAAAAAAAAGTACAATAACAAATGTTAGCACATGATGAAACCAGGCTCATCCAGTGGCAACACATGATGAAACCAATTTCATTCAGTAATTCCATAGGATGTACAAAGGTTTTATTCCATATGACACATGATGATACCAGTTTCATCCTTGTTTAAACTTGGACGAAAAAAAATTCAGTTCAATCCAAAACAGGATGAAACTGGTTTCATCCTAGTATAAGCATGGATGAAATTATAACAATTTCAAAACAGAATATATCAATACTTCATTAGCTCTATAAAAATCATAAACAACATATGCAATTCGACACTTAAGTTTCATTTGATACTTACAATGATTTTGGGAAAAACATGGGATAATTGAAATCAATTGCATCAAAATGCAATGCCTCCTATAACAATAGAAATCAAAGTTCATTCATATTTATCCAACTCTAGATTATAATAAAACCAATTTCATCCCAATCTAAAACAGGATGAATCCAGTTTCATCTATGTCTAAACTTGTATAAAAAAAAATTCAACCCAATTTTAAACCGAATGAAACCAGTTTTAACCCATTCTGAAACACACATCAATCATAAATAATTTAACATTTCAATCATAAGAAATCAGAGACAAAAACACTCAGTTACCTCTCACGAACAAAACACTCAGTTAGATCCAGTTACATGAAAAAAATCAACCGATTTAACAATCAATCCATGTCATTCTGAAAATAAATTCAAAAATAGATTTATGGTTTCGAACTTACTAGTTTTAGGAGAATCATGAATTGTTTGGTGAAATCGATTAATTCAAACTCTGGTTTCGAAACTTACTAATTTTAGGAGAATCATGAATTGTTTGGTGAAATCGATTGATTCAAACCCTATTCAGGAACTTAAAAATCTTTAATGATGGTGGAGACGGTGGAAAGAGATGGCGGTGATATTTATTATCGATGGTAGAAACAGTAAAGAAAATTGATGGTGGAGAAAGAAAAATGGAGGTAGTTACTTGATGATTTTGGAGATGGTGGAAAAAAACTGAAGATATAATCGATGTTTTCTTGGTAGTGTAATAGAAAGAGAAGATATATTTAAGGGTATTTCAGTCAGTTTTAGATTTAAATGGTTCCCGTCCATTTCACCCAGAGTAATAGTTTAGCAGTCAATTTCAACCAGAGTTTAAAAGTTTCTAGGCAATAGGTCCATTTTCTCTTACAATTTTGGATGTCCAACAATACCGTCCTATACCGGACATGATTTATTATCCGGCTCATATTGGACTAATTTTTCAGAAAAGTAAGTAAGGTTTAGAATCTAGCATAGACTACATTAAGTCAACGACTATGTATAAGTAGAAGCCAGTGCTATTACCATGGGTGTTTGATCCATTCTAATTTGCTACGTCGTTTGCTAACTACCGGGTACAAAGTCCTAAAAATGTGAACTTTAGTGTGCAACCCCTTCCATAAAAGTTTCTGTTTGTACAAAACTATTGTTATGAGATCCTTTGTATATTTCAGCAAATTTGAGAACCTATAATATAACACAAACAAAATGATAATATGTTCGAAAGAGTGCCAAAATAACCTAAAGTCAGTACTGTAGCATACATTTTTATACTACATAGAAGCATACTGTAACTAAATTGTTTGCTCTGTAACGTATGCATGTATTTTGCATTATAAGCACTTGTACATTTTACTAAAAGATGTGCTTGTTCACGAATTTAAACTTATGTACTTGCTATTAATAAAAAGTTTATCTAGTTGGCTAGTTTAAGCAATAACTGCTTAAATTAACAGTGCTTTGAGGTACCACGAAATATCAACACAATAAAGCGAAAATAAAATGAATTCCTGACAAAGAAAAAACAATACACATGATAACGAAGTATATCAATTAACAGGGCAGCATATTAAAAATTTAGGAAGTTCAAATATAGAAAAAACATGGTACCTATATATATCAAAACTATAAGATTCCTGAAAAATGTAATTGAAAATTAAGGAATTTGGATTCTTTAGAGCAAGTTATAGCCAGAGAGTTTGGTGCAAACAAGGAGTGATACGGTATGCCTATTTTTAATCAATCGACTCACACCTTCCTTGTACTGGTACGCCATGTTCCATCTACCATTTATATCTGCAAACACCATATCTGATAAATAAGTGAATCATTGTGTGGTTGGTCTGATGAAACATCGACAATAACATCCATACTCTTTAACTAATGGGTCAATGCACCACCATTCACTTCCACAAATCACAACCATAACTCAACAGGGACACCTTGTGCAACCCGATTCAAAAAAAAGTAGATAGAGTGACTACAAAAGCAAATTATCATGTGTTGTTTTTTGGCCCATTCGACAAATATATACCTTTCCAAAAGATAACAAATGCGAACATATTAGCCATTAACCGAAATAAGTGTCAATTTTTCTAACTAAAAACATAGAATTTACTGAGCCTAGACCACAAAAATTTCATAACATAACAAAGGTATCACCTTGAACTTCAAATTTTCTATAAAGACCAATAACAAAACCCAAATCAAAACATATCAGAAACCCTTCACGCAGTATTCCATTAAACCACGGAGAACACATGTATCAATTGTGAAATGAACACCAGATGCCGGCTCAAAAATTATCCGAACTCTATGTATCGTTTTTATTTTTATGCTATAATTGACCACAAAATGATCAGTGACCTGGAATCGGTTTAGTTTTGCATAACCTTATTGTAAAACATGTCTATGAAATTTTATGTGCCACATATAACCCTTTCAATAACATATTTCTCGACCTTGTTTGCTAGGTGATGAATCAATCTCTATGGTTCATTTTGAGAGCAATTAAAACAACATTGTCGGGAAGGCTCGAACATCGAATCATAGCAAGAATCAGGCACAACAACAAAAATCACTGAATTGAGATATCATTCTTGAATCATTGCATCTGTGACAACAACAAAAATCAGGCACAAAAAGGTAAAATTGCTAAACGGAAAATTACCAGTTAAAAAAGAAAGGAGCTAACCCTTTGTATCCCATGGTGGAACCAGATCACACTGAGAAGGGCATCAAAAATCAAAGAAATGTCATATGGATTATGACGAAAACACAGATATGCATCACATATTTTTATGAACAGGTAATTTTTAAATTCTCTATTTATAAAATTTTTCCAAAACTTAATTGTGAATTTAAACAAGATCATAGAAATGATGCATCACAATAGAAATAACATCTATCAATTCAAATTGAACTAATAGAAAAAGATAATCAATGTAAGTGGGAATTTAGAGAGAGTAAAGAACCAACCTGAAATTTAAAAGAAAAAACTGGTTTGTATAACCTAGTTATCCAATTATGAAAATCTCATCTATGTTATGTGAGTGTGATCTATCTACCAATAATGAGAATAAGGAAATCATTTCCATGCATTCATTACAGCGAAATTGAGGGCCATAGAAATGGGGAGGTTTTGGTTTGAAACATCCGTTACGGGATTTTTAAGGGTTTCAGGAATACACGCTAACTTGATGATCATCAAAGCGCTCATGTGTGGCTACTGAATGAATTATCTAGTCTTATTTTGATTCACAACCGTGCTTTATATATCTAAAACGTATATCTCCGTCTGTTAGTAAATACAATGAATTGTGCAGTTTTATAATCGATCTCGGCCATCCTTTATGTACCCAAAATATAAAAAACCATCAGGTGGCAAAAACACCTTTTATCTTATAATATAGATATAAAAAGAATATCATTATAATAGAACCAATAAGGATGTCAGAAAGAACTTGAAACAACATAAACATGCATGATACATCACTTTATTAATTGTACTTTCCATCGCTTAGTGGTTTCTTAAATGTTTTAAAGTAACTTCATGTTTTTATAATGCGTTTAGTTTCTCATTTTCTAACTTAGAAATAATTTATATGTCAGATTATTTTATTTTTTACAATTTTGATAATAATTGTTTGTTGTTATATTTTAGAATTGGTATCAAACACTAAATTTATCATTTTATATTAAAAAAAATATAAATCACATGGAACTCCTAGGAACCATCCAATTTATCCTAATAAGTACCATTTCTACACATAATCTTCTCACGACTTAGATTTTTCTTCCTAAATTAATATCCCATCCTTCACACAATTCCAATATGAGAACCTAAAATGTTATTGGGGCACAATAGATCTGAACGCATGGATTATGGTGTTATGGGACGCTTAGGTTGCAAGAACTTCTCTATCCAGCTCTTTGTTTTCATTATGTTAATGATGAAATAGGTCTTTTGTTTAATAGATATTGTAATACCTGGTATTTTTATTTATAATCTCGGATCGGATTTTACCTGAATTAGCTAGACTAGGTTGTGACACTTGATTAGATATTTAAAAATTATTTGCTTTTCACTTAGTAAAATGCTTGAGTGGAAATAGTTATCTAATTAATTTTAATAAACAAATAAAATTAAGAGAAAATAAAAAAATAAATAAATATGTGTATTAGTTATTATTATTAATATTAGTATTAATATAGGTTTTATAATAAAAAATTGGGGAAAAGAAATTTAAAAGATTAGAAAACAAAAAGGTTAGAGAGAAGGAGAAGGGGCGGAAGCTAGGGTGCTTAGAGAAGAAAACTATGGAGAATCAAGAGGAAATTGTAGTTAATAAAAGGTAGAATGCAAAATCCTTTCTCTTTTGATGTTTTCTTTAGGTGTTCACTTCGTATGATTTTATATGGTTAGGTTTCAGTAATTTATTCAAATAAATATGTATTTTTGATTGATGATCAGGCTTTTTATATTGGTAGATAACATGATTAGGTATCACTGGTTAGAATTTGAAGATAATCCACCGTTAATTCACCGTTGAATGTATCTTTTAATTTAGATTATGATTTCTAAAATTTCTTGACAATGTCGCTTTATCATGTTTTTGATTGATTTAGGTAACCTTAATGATGTTGGAATGATTTTTAACCTTAAGAAAAGCTATAGAGTTGTATGATATCTTTTATTGTGCTTTGGAATCTGCTCAATTTCAGATATATATGAATTTTCTAAGAATATTTTGGTAACATGATGTGATCTGCCCAGTTTTTAAGATGAATTTGTTAATGGAATATCTTTTGTTTGAACCATTGGTTTGTTGTGTATTTTGGATATGTTGTTGTTTATTTATTCCTATAGTTTCCTGTAAAATTTGAAGACAATCAGATAAAATTATCACTATGAAACATATAATATGATATTTATGCAGTTAGTTTGTTTGATTAAAAGCTTAAAAGAAATTCATGTTGTTTGTTCATATGTTGTTGAGCCATGGTTGATTGTATTTTTTGTAAAAATGATTTACAAATTAGAAATTAGTTCATGTTTTACCATTAAATGGAACATGGTTCCATGCTAACGGCGGGTAATGATCCCCGAGAATTAAATGGGTAATGATCCCCATGTAGGAACTTATGTTCCTGATCATCGATGGCGGTTGTCCGTGCCGGATAAACGATAGGTGGAGTACGAACCAAGGATATTCGTACCATGAACTCATGTGTTGAAATCTAATAGGATAAATTATGTGAAATGAATGTTGGTATTGTGAATTCATGATTGAACAAATGAATAAAATGATTTGTTGAAAATAACACTTGTGTGATAATCAGGGAAGGGACAGTCATTCAGGGGTAAAATAATAATTCTATATACCAGGGGAAAAACGGTCGTTCATGGGTAAATTAATATTTTACCCACAATGGGCAAAACGGTCATCTTATAATTAAAAGTGAAAATTCATATTCATCAAGTTTTGAGTGAGGGGCAAAATAATCTTGTTTTGCCTAAAGTGTAGTCAATGAATGTCCTTACTTTCCTTTTCCAAATATATGGAAATGTGATTAAGACATATATAGGGAGGGGATATTTTCCTAGCCATGCTAACTAGAAAGCAGACTTTCCTAACTAGAAAGCGGAATTGCCTAGCCATGCTAACTAGAAAGCACACTTGGCTAAATAGAAAGCAGATTTGCCTAGTGATCGTTTTAGAAAAGTGGTAAAAATAGTTATTTCGCTAGGACTTGTGAAGATTCGTATTAGACCTAATTCTGATTTACACTAGAAAATAAGTAAAATATTTTAATAATATTGGGAAGAGCTGGAACTCAGGATTCCACCAAAACCACTTCTGAATGATTTCTACAATGATTCTTTAACAATTATAGCTCTTTTATTTACCATGTTTCTTTGTCAAAAGTACATTTCTAAATCATTAATTGCAAATACAAGCATAGCGCATCAAAAGCTCATAAGTCCCAGCATACACCATCAAACAAAATCACAACTAATTAAGAAAAATCATAAATCAATTAAAAATCAATAGAAAAGTCATTAAGAATCAAAAATAGTTACCATTCATTCATGAAATATGGATTCCTCCATTGTTCCAGTGGTTGGGCTTATCTCATCATGCTCAAAACACTCTCAAAAGATTGGTACATGGCTCAAAAGTGCTTGAGAAGAAGAAAAGAAGCTAAAAATAATAAAACAGGAAATCTGCAATGTTTATTGGTGTTACATATTAACTGTTACAGTGGAGCTTGAAGATAAATGTTGCAAAGCGAAGATAAAGGTTGTTGATGGGTTGCAGAAACCGTTGCAGATGAAGATAAACGTTTCAAAGACGAAGATAAATGTTGTTATTCAGTTGAATAAATCGTTGCCTATTCCCTGTTCTTCACTAGCAGCAACACTTTTCTTTCTTTTCTCCTGTTTCTTTCTGAGCCTCCCCTCCTGATTTTTCTTCCTCCTCTTTGCTATTTATAGGTTCCACAAACCATAACAACTCATCCTTAATCGATCAGGACCAAAAAACCAATCTAAAACAAACTCAAATTCATATAAATAAGAGTTATAGAATGAAACTCTTTTCCGGCAAAAACATGGACTTTCCAGCTTGTTTCACGGCTTTAAACTCTTAAAATTTACGTGTTTCATCCTCTAATGATTGTTGCTTCATGTTGATAAGGTTTAAACTCTTTAAAATCCCCCAAAAATCGCTTTTGAAACACCTCAGTAACTCTCACGTAAAAGAATTGGTTTCCCGCCAATTTCAATTTTCAAAATCAAAAGGGGATGCCCCCTAACCAACATTGGGGGTGCCTTTATCAACCATCCTAGGCGCCTTTATCACTTTTTAAACCAATTTTTCCACAAATGTTTATTTCTCAAAAGTACCTACAAACACATAAAATCACACAATAAGTATAAAATTGAGCATTAACAAAATAAATAATTACGGAAAAATTAGACACAAAAAGGTGTCTATCAAATACCCCGAAACTTATTATTTGTTAGTCCTCGAGCAAATCTAATGTAAAAATAAAATAACAATCCTAACTTACTTCGCAGGAATCACGACTACATTTAGCATATGTAATAAGCCTTTAAACCCATAGGTGTTCCTATCGGACGAGTTATAGTCTCGTGAGAGTTTACAAGAGGTACACCCACAAAAACTTTATTACAAACCCTAGCTACCTGTGAACGATTGAGAGTAAACACTAAACAAGCTATTTAGTTGGCATACTAAATTTTTCGACTATTGGAATCATTACCCTATATGAGCCAAATGTTGTACACGAGTTTGCACTCCGCATACTAAATTTATATATAAGAAAACAAAGCTCTACTTAGATAGTCGTTCAACCACGATACTCAGAATCTATCAAAGTTCAATCACATGAAAAGATTTAGAAGATGGATATGGAAATTATGAAGTTTGCGCATGTTGACTAAGTTAAACGGTGTTTCCCACATTTGTCTAAAGGTCAGTGCCAGGATGAATCCTAATGGATTGACATACACTCCCACGGGTCTTACTCCTTATACTAATATCGACTCAACTGGTATATACAAGAGTCCCAGCGATCGATTTATTAAAAATAAAATAATTACTTTATTAAATATACTGACAACATGATTGACCAAATGAATCCAAGCGCATGCTCCTTATCAGCACTTGCATGATAGTTCTCATGGATCCTGCGTTCCACGCTTTCGTAGGCGATGAAGACAGGGAGAACACACACATATTGCAATCAAAGTGTCAATATTCAAAAAAATTTTATCCGAATAACAGTCTAATAATCTCAAACACTCTACTCCATCCTTGCGGCGATAACAATTTGATATTGGTGCCCCACCAAATCACTTAGAGAAACACAAAAAATTACAAAAATAAAAATATAAGGTGATATGGTCGAGATAGACTCCAAGATATGGTTACGACTATCATGTTATTTCTAACACCTGAACTCTGTCCTTTTCTAACATACCAATTCCTATAGAAAAAGAGCTAAGTTTCCATCTACCTAGAATGGTTAGTGTCATCCTGAATTGTTCACAAGATTCTAGAATTTGGAGTTTCATATTTCATTAAAAGTTTCTCCCTTACCCCCAAACTTAAATCTAACATTGTCCTCAATGTTCTAAAAATGAATGATTAAACACATGAACAAGGAGAAACCGTTACCAATCGAAGGAAAGGAGTTAAGGAAATATATTACCGTGTCGCATGAGCATGGGTTACCTCCCAAGAAGTGCTAAGTTTAAATTCTTCATCCAGACTAAAAAAGAATTAGTCACCTTATAAAATCATATAGCAATAGCCGGAACAACTTTGGATCATCTAAATCAAATAGTGCTATCGCAAATAAAAGGAAATTACAACAAGCCAAGAAAATAAACAAACCGAGCACACCCTTATCTAGTTTTCTATTTAAGGCTCTATAAAAGGGTCTAAACAAAATATTTTCATGGGCTGGATTTCCTCGACAGGATCAACAGGATCAGGTTGTAGAGTCTGGAGTGATTCAACTAACAATTTGAAGCACATAATAATAACCTGAATAATTGTGGATCCTCAAAATCAATCAGATTTGACTCACACAGTAGACTACTATGAAGGTGGTCATTCTTAAACAAATGTGTCGATTCTAATTTCCTAAAGTAATTAGGCTTAGTCTCAAAACTTAATAACTGACACATTTGAAATTCATACGTTCCCACGTATGAAAGAATATATTTTGGCGGGAAAACAAAGTCAATCTTGGTATTATCGTTTAGGTAAACCACATCGACCAGAGGATTGGTTTCTAACAACTGAATTTCTTTCTGGACATCAACAGGCTCAGGGAATCTAGTTTGAAGATGATCTTGAAATATGGTAGAGGTGCAAATGTCAAGTCCCAAGTTAGGTACTTTAAGAAGGGATACTTGATAATCACAAGAATCATCAGTACCCCCAAACTTAGGGTGGACATTACTCTCAGATCGACTAAAAACTATTGGTTGGATTCTAGAGTCCTTAAGGTCAGAACTAGACTCAACTTCCTCTATAGAAGGAAATAAGGTAGAATTACAGACTGATAGAAGTTCAAACTTAGCTTTCCATATATTATAAGTGACCATCAAAGGTGTAGAATCTAACAAAGTATTCACCTCATTAATACCACTATCATCGTCAATATTAAATCTAAAGTGGGATAGGCATTTCTCTAATGGATCTTCTAACAAAGTGTTTGGTAATTACTCCTCAATTATTGTTCTTATCATGTTTACCTCTTCAATGCACGTGTCATCTATGGTTGGTTATTAATATTGAAAATATTTAGTTCCATAATCATATTACCAAAAGATAAGTACATAATACCATTTCGACAGTTAATGATCGCATTAGATGTAGCTAAAAACGGGTGACCGAATATCACAGGTATCTGATTCTCTGGGTCAGGGACAGGTTGGGTATCAAGGATAAAAAAATCCACTGGATAAATAAACTTATCGACCTTAATAAGAATATCCTCTATGACACCACGAGGAATTTTCACAGACCTATCAACTAACTGCAGTGTTATCTGAGTAGGTTTCAAATCACCAAGTCCAAGTTTGAGGTACACATGGTACGGAAGTAAGTTCACACTAGCTCCTAAGTCAAGTAACGCTTTCTCAATATGGTAGTTACCTATTGTGCAAGAAATGGTTGGGGACCCTGGGTCTTTTTACTTAGGAATTGTATTGTTCTGGATAATTGAACTCACATGACTAGCTAAAAAGTATTTCTTTGGTACACTAAGCTTTCGCTTTCGTGTACACATATCCTTAAGGAACTTAGCATAAGTAGGAATCTACCTAATTGTATCTAATAAAGGAAGGTTGATAGTGACTTGCTTAAAAACCTCCAATATGTCGTTAAAGTTGAATTCCTTCTTTGTTGGTGCTAACAGTCTCTTCAGAGACTTCATCAGTCTCTTCAGCTCTGGGCACAAAATCTGGCTTATATGGAACTTAATCGGGCTCTTTAGAGACTTCATCAGTCTCTTCAGCTACTGGATCAGAAAGGTGAACTACAGTATGTTCACTATCAGGCATGGTTACCTTGTTTTCTACCACTTTACCATTCCTAAGGGTTCTAATTGCATTCATATGATTTGATGATTTGTCACTAGAAGATACTTCATGAACTCCTTTAGGATTGGGTTAGGTCTGACTAGGAAACTTACCTTTTTCTCTTTCTCTCAAAAAATCTACTATTTGGTCAACCTGGGTTTCTAAATTGGAAATAGCCCGACTGTTAACCTGAAGAATCTTTTGATTTTCTTGTAAACTTTGGTTGACTGGCTGCCGAAATTATTTCGTGTCCTGAGTTAATAAGGCGAGAGACTCTGCTAAACTCATGATCGTCTTATCTATCATATTCTAGCCGGTCTTGATGGATTCTTAGTATATGCAAAACCTGTGGGAACCTTAGAATTACTAGACTGTGACTCTGACCCTTAGACCAAGAAAGGTTAGGATGGTTTCTCCAACAAGGGTTATAGGTTTCTGAATAAGGGTCAAACTTATGATGATTATCAAAGATCCTTCTACCCTATTGATATTTCCTCTACTTAGAAGAATTGTATACCGGGGATCGCTACTGTTTTCCCACTGTTGGGTTTTTTCGGCGATTTCATTCAAAAATGTCATCGCACCATCGACAGTTTTATTTTCAAACCCACATGTGCATAAAGACTCAACCATGGTTGTTGTCGAATAATCTAAACTCTTGTAGAGGATCTGAACTAGCCTTATTTTTTCTAAACCATGATGAGGACATTGTGATAGTAAGTCATTGAACCTTTCCAAATACCTATATAAAGATTCTCCATCTTGTTGAGCAAATGTGCAAATCTGCTGTCTAATAGATGATGTTTTGTGATTAGGAAAAAACTTCTGGAAAAAGGCAGATGTAAGTTGTTCATAGGTTTCGATGGAATCAGAAGTCAAACTATATAGCCAAGGTTTGGTTTTGTCTCTTAGTGAAAAAAGAAACAATCTAAGTTTCATTGCTTCATCATCTAGGTCCTTAATCCTGAAGGTACTACATATTTCCTCAAAATACCTAACATGGAAATAGGGGTTTTCATTTGCTTTTCCTAAGAAGATTGGGAACATCTGTATGGTCCCAGGTTCTAACTCATATTTTGCTTCAGTTTCAGCTAACTTGATACATGATGGACGAGAAGTCCTAGTCGGGTTCAACAAAGCTTTTAAAATTGCCATTGCTGGCGCTATCAAAGGACTAGGAGTAACTTCTTCACACAATGTCAAGTTCTCAAAATTAAAATTTTCAAAAACAGGGCCTTCAAAAGAAGAGTCTTCGAGGTCCTAGTTTCCATGGATAGACTCTACTAGGTTTGTCACTAATCAAACGACCTAGAGTGTCTCTTTTCCAATCATAAGTAAAAAAAATAAATCCTAATTGGAAGGGAATTCTAAACAATCACAAGTAAGACTGACTCAACCAAATCAAACCTACTGAATCTAGCAAACAAAAAGCATGAAGGCTCCACTTAGATTGTTTCTAGACCAACTTTTATTCTTCTAAAAGGCAACTAGTTACAGTTTTAAAAAATCTCTTAGAACGATCCGAATTAGATTAAGTCGAATAGAAACAGGATAAGCTCTAAGGAGCTTTGATAACCCTGCCTCTTTGGCAACGTTTCCTTGGGTTACAAGGCGACTCGAATCTACTTAAAATAATCTTCCTGAACTTTGAGTTAGGCTAACAGAGTAACCAATACATACCTTTTGCATGACTTTCCTATAAGCTCGTTATCCTATCGGTCTCTTCTAGTCAAAATTTTAAGCTTAGGTTCGCGTTTGGGTAACGTGTTCCTAAAGCGGGCAAGAAGGAAATGGTGATGAAATCCGAGTCCTTATCTTGTATGGCCAGTTCTTGCCCTTTACTAGAAAATAAATCCGTATTCATTCCTCAACATATAAGCACACGAAGGAGTCCAGAAAACCCACTGACAGTGGATTCTTGGGTGGTTAGAGTCTTACCTCCCGTACCAGACGAGCAATGAACCGTTGAAGTCGACTCAGGCCACCGACTCCTATGTCAGTGTACGAACCAGAGGGGCTGAGAGAATATCGTAATTGTCGTCCTACCCTGTTGCAGTTTACATTCAATAATACCCTTCCGTAGGGTTTTAAAAAAATAATAATGTCCAAAAGTCCCATAAAAATAAAGTGCAAAGTCCAAAAATAAAAGAAAAGTTACAAAAATAATAAATGATTTCCTAATACAATTTTCTAAAAACAGAAACAAATAAAACCCTAAAAATTAAAAAATTAAAAATTAAAAAAAAATTAACTAAAAAAATTAAATAATTTTGTCTTGTTTTTCCGTTCTTTTCGATTTATCTTTGACTCCAAGTCTTTAATCAATCAGTATAATCTTTGGCTTCAATTTGTTTTTGATCCAAAACCTTTAATACAAAGAAAAATACCCAAAAACGTAAAATAGAACAAATAAAAATAAATAAAAATAAAAATCTAATTAAACTAACTAAAAAAAACTAAAAAAAAATCTAAAAACAAGTCCCCAGCAGCGGCTCCAAAAACTTGATCGTTTTAAAAAAGTTGTAAAAATAGTTCGTTTGCTGAGACTTGCGAAGACTCGTTTTAGACCTAATTTTGATTTAAACTAGAAAATAAGTAAAAGATTTTAATAATATTGGGAAGAGCTGGAACTCAAGATTTCACCAAAACAACTTCTGAATGATTTCTACAATGATTCTTTAACAATTATAGCTATTTTATTTACCATGTTTCTTTGACAAAGTAGATTCCTAAAAAATTAATTGTAAATCACAAGAATAGCGTATAAAAAGCTCTTAAGTCCCAGCATACACCATCAAACAAAATCATAACTAATTAAGAAAAATCATAAATCAATTAAAAATCAATGCAAAAGTCATTAAGAATCAAAAATAGTTATCATTCATTCATGAAATATGGCTTCCTCCATTGTACCAGTGGTTGGGCTTATCTCATCATGCTCAAAACATTCTCAAAAGATTGGTACATGGCTCAAAAGTGCTTGAGAAGAAGAAAAGAAGCTAAAAATAATAAAACAGGAAATCTGCAACGTTTATTGGTGTTACATATTAACTGTTACAGTGGAGCTTGAAGATAAATGTTGCAAAGCGAAGATAAAGGTTGTTGATGGGTTGCAGAAACCGTTGCAGATGAAGATAAATGTTGCAAACACGAAGATAAATGTTGTTGTTCAGTTGAATAAATCGTTGCCTATTCCCTGTTCTTCACTAGCAGCAACACTTTTCTTTCTTTTCTCCTGTTTTTTTCTGAGCCTCCCCTCCTGATTTTTCTTCCTCCTCTTTTCTATCTATAGGTTCCACAAACCATAACAACTCATCCTTAATCGATTAGGACCCAAAAACCAATCCAAAACAAACTCAAATTCATATAAATCCGAGTTAGAGAAGGAAACTTTTTTCCGACAAAAACATGGATTTTCCATCTTGTTTCACGGTTTTAAACTGTTGTAATTTACGTGTTTCATCCTCTAATGATTGTTGCTTCATGTTGATAAGGTTTAAACTCTTTAAAATCCCCTAAAAATCGCTTTTGAAATACCTCAGTAACTCTCACGTAAAAGAATTGGTTTCCCGCCAATTTCAATTTTCAAAATCAAAAAGGAATGCCCCCTAACCAACAGTGGGGTGCATGTATCAACCATCTTGGGTGCCTTTATCACTTTTTAAGCCAATTTTTCTACAAATATTTATTTATCAAGAATACCTACAAACACATAAAATCACACAATAAGTATAAAATCGAGCACTAATAAAATAAATAATTACGGACAAATTAGACACAAAAATGTGGCTATCTTAACTAGAAAGTGGATTTTCCTAGCTATGCTAATGAGAAAGAGGATTTACTTTAACTATGCTAACTAGAAAGAGGATTTGCCTAGGTATGGTAACTAGAAAGCGGATTTGCCTTAGTTATGCTAACTAAAAAGCAAATTTACCTTAGCTATGCTAACTAGAAAGCGGATTTACCTAGCTATGCTAACCAGAAAGCGGAATTGCCTAGCTATGCTAACTAGAAAGCGGATTTGCTTAGCTATGCTAATGAGAAAGTGGATTTACCTTAGGCATGCTAACGGGAAAGACACTTTTGGGATAGCCATGCTAGACATGCTTAGCGGTGCTTAACCAAGATAACCATGTTTACCTTTGATGCTTGGACGATGAAGCTTGAATGATGCAAAAGCACCATTCATCCGTGTTGCTTACTCGAGAATACCTATTTCCATACTAAGTGGCATTAGTATACACAATCTAGTCTATACCTTGCAAAATTTCCTCGGCTTATACGGACTAGGCTTTGCTTGGCCTTTCGCCTTGCCAAATAAGTTGGAAACTGGTTATACGGATTGTATATGCCTATACAAATACTTTTGAAACGTTTAGGCATTGTCATCGATGTTGGTTTTGCCTTGATAAACTTAAGTTTCTTGTCCCATTCGAAATAACCCTACGGATGAACTACGGTCATGCTTGATCCATTCAATGTACGAGTTGGGTATGTAGGCATCCGCAATGCAATGCATTGAGGTACAACATCTTTTCGTTCATATCATGTTATTTGGAGATGATTGCGACGCTTTGGTAACTCATATCATCTGGCTCGGTAATGCTATGCAAGAGATGATTGTTGCCGCACTTGATGAGGTAGTTGCATTCCATTTGATGGATGTTCATACTTCCTATCAAACAATACGGTATGAACGGAATATGCCTGGTTGATGCACTCTTGGCAAGAGCAAGATCAGTGCATGCACCCAACGATTAGTCGAAGAAGAGTCGAAAAAGCGAAAAATATGCCTGAAATGGCCTAGGTGCTAGTCCAAGGCATGATTTAGGCCTGGAAAATGCTCGTATGTATGTGATGCTTTCCAAAGGCATTCACCATTGGATTTTATATCCTTCGATCCTTCTACAGAACAAGGGTGAGTTGGAACGGTATGGAAACTACGTTTCGAGTATCATGTTTGTAAAATATGCTTGGAAAGGCAAATCGACCTGTATTTTCTCAACAAGAAGTGAAGCTTTAAGGCCCGTTTACCGTATTTTTGAGTGGCGCATCGGGGAGTTCTGGTCTTCGCGGCGTGTAGCGTCAGGGGCGGGATTTCCCGGTCCGTCACAGTTGGTATCAGAGAAAGTTCCGAGAAAACACTAGGGAATATGCGTTTTGGACTCGTCAGTGAGTATTTGTAATGTGACTACAAATTTTTTCCTTTAAAGGAAAAAAGAAAGTTTTGAAGAGTAGGTCAATTGTTGCGCAAATGAAGAGTTCATGACTGCTATTCCAGTTTTATGTTGGACAATCAGGCCAAGTGTCTGTGCTAAGAAAAATTGTGACTACTACAATAGTTACTTCGCTAAGATTTGTACGCGCTCGAGTGCTTTGTGAGTTTTCCAGGCCTTATTAGTCTCTTTTACCATACTTTTGGTAAGCCGAAAGATCTTCGCTGGAACGGTGGTAGACAACAAGACTGATCATCCCCAGCCATCGCTGGAACGGTGTGTGTTGTCAGGCCTTCTAACTCCCACTTACGAGTGGTAACCCGGAAGACCGTTAGCTGTAATGGTAGGCTTGCATCCGATGCACTGGAATTTTAGTTTGGTCCTCACAGTACTAAGTCAAATATTACTTGTTATATTCTATGACCCTTTCAACCATCATGAACTTTGGGGACTCCTAAGTGTTATGGCATGGGACGTGCACTTAGGATCTCGTGTTGAGAAATCCTTTTGCATTCCTGAATATGTGGTATGGGACGTATGTTTAGAAATCTATATCGATTTTCTTGGTAGTGTTATAAACCCTTTTGGGATGCATGGGTGTGCTGTATGGGACGTATGCTCAGAAGATCTCAATTGGTGTTTGCGAAAAATTGTGGACCTTAATTAGGATTCCTGGGTATGCGGTATAGGACGTATGATTAGAAGGTCCTAATATGTGTTCATAACAAACGTTGCGACCCTTACAGGATTTTTGTGCATCATGGTATGAGAGATATGCGCAGGAAATCCAAATCAATGAAGCTTGTCCATAATAGTTTTTAAGTTGAATTTCGGGAAAAAATTCTTTGAAGGGTGTAATAGTGTAACACTCGCATTTTTTACAAAGGGATAAAATAGTAAGTTTACACACCAAGGCCAAAACGGTCACTCAGGGATTAAATAGTAATTTTACACGTCATAGCAAAAGGATCACTCAAGGGTAAAATAGTAATTTTACATATCACGTACGAAACGGTCACTCGAGGGTAAAATAATAATTTTACATATCAAGGACATCCCGGTCATTCAAGGGAAAAATAGTAGTTTTTACATATCAGGGACAAGACAGTCATTCAGGGGTAAATAATAATTTTATATACCAGGGGCAAAACAGTCATTCATGGGTAAATTTTTTATTTTACCCACCATGGGAAAAACAATCTTATAATTAAAAGTGAAAAGTCATATTTATCAAGTTTTGAGCGAGGAGAAAAATAGTCTTGTTTTGCCTAAAGTGCAGTCAATGAATGTCCTTGCCTTCCTTTTCCAAATATGTGGAAATGTGATTAAGACATATATAGGGAGGGGACATTTGCCTAGCCATGCTAACTAGAAAGCAAACTTGGCTAACTAGAAAGCGGATTTGCCTAGCCATGCTAACTAGAAAGTAGACTTGGCTAACTAGAAAGCAGGTTTGCTTAGCCATGCTAACTAGAAAGCAGACTTGGTTAACTAGAAAGTGGATTTGCCTAGCTATGTTAACTAGAAAACGGATTTCCCTATGCTAACGAGAAAGCTGATTTGCCTTAGCTATGCTAACTAGAAAGATGATTTTCCTAGGTATGCTAACGAGAAGCGGATTTTCCTTAACTATCCTAACTAGAAAGCGGATTTTCCTTAGCTATGCCAACGAGAAGTGAAACTTTAAGGCATGTTTACCGTCTTTTCAAGTGGCGCATCAGGGAATTCTGGTCTTCATGGCGCGTAGCGCCGGGGGCGAGATTTCCATGTCCGTCACACCAATTGACATTCTTGCAGATCTCTCGAAAGTTGGAAATGGAATTAAGAACTTAGCTATCTTGTTGATTGTGTTGTATTTCTTGTAATTGTATGACGTGTAATTTGATCTCATTTTGTTAAGAATATTATTATAGGTGTTTAATTATTGAATTCTTTTTTTCAAATTCAATTGTGCTTAGTGAAATATAATAAACAAAGAATATATATATATATATATAATTTTTTCGTTCCGACCCGTAACGCCTTGAGTTCGGATCTCCATATAGGTTTGATCCTGGTCCGGAACTCGGGGTGTTGCAACTTGGCATCAGAGCTCTAGGATTTGGATCTTAGATGGGACCATAAAATAAATTTTGTCGTATGAATTTCTATGCATGATTTTTTGAATTGTTTGTTTAACCTTATGTTTTGGTTGTTTAATCTGGCTGAAATTTGTGTGAAAGATTTCTTGATTTTTTAACTCATTTGTTGCACAATTGTTATATGTTTTATGGTATTTGACTTATATATACATAGCTTATGTTCTAAATTTTGGGACGAAAATTCTTTTAAGGGTGTTAGAATGTAATACCTGGTATTTTTATTTGTCTTCTCGGGTCGGATTTTACCTGAATTAGCTAGACTAGGTTGTGACACTTGATTAGATATTTAAAAATCATTTTTCTTTCACTTAGTAAAATGATAGAGTGGAAATAGTTACCTAGTTACTTTTAATAAATAAATAAAATTAAGAAAAAATTAAAAGATAATTAAAATAAAATAATAAATATGTGTGTTAGTTATTATTATTAATATTAGTATTAATATAGGTTGTATACTAAAAAATTGGGGGAAAGAAATCTAAAAGATTAGAAAACAAAAAGGTTAGAGAGAAGGATAAGAAGAGGAAGATAGGGTGTTTAGAAAAGAAAACTACGGAGAATCAAGAGGAAGTTGTAGCTAATAAAAAGTAGAATGCTAAACCCTTTCTATTTTAATGTTTTCTTTAGGTGTTCACTTCGTATAATTTTATATGGTTAGGTTTCAGTAAATTATTCGAATAAATATGTATCTTTGATTGATGATCATGCTTCTTATATTCATAGATAACTTTATTAGGTATCACTGGTTAAATTTTGAAGATAATCCACCGTGAATTCACCGTTGCATGTTGGTTTTAATTTAGATTATGATTTCTGAAATTTCTGGACAGTTCCGCTTTATCATGTTTTTGATTGATTTAGGTAACCTTAATGATGTTGGAATGATTTGTAACCTAAGAAAAGTTGTAGAGTTGTATGATATCTTTGTGCTTTGGAATTTGCTCAATTTCAGATATATATGAATTTGCTAAGAATATTTTGGTAACATGATGTGATATTCCCAGTTTTGAAGATGAACTTTTCAATGGAATATCTTTTGTTTGAACCATTGGTTTGATGTGAATTTTGGATATATTGTTGTTAATTTATTCATATAGGTTCCTGTAAAATTTGAAGACAATCAGATAAAGTTATCACTATGAAACATATAATATGATATGTCTGCAGTTAGTTTGTTTGATTAAAAGCTTAAAAGAAATTCATGTTGTTTTTCATATGTTGTTGAGCCATGGTTGCTTGTATTGTTTATAAAAATGATTTACAAATTAGAAATGAGTTTATGTTTTACCGTTAAATGGAACATGGTTCCATGCTAACGACGGGTAATGATCCACGAGAGTAAAACGGGTAACGATCTCCGAGAATTAAATGGGTAATGATCCCCATGTAGGAACTTATGTTCCTGACCATCGATGGCGGTTGTCCATTCCGGATAAACGATAGGTGGTGTACGAACTAAGGACATTCGTATCATAAACTCATGTGTTAAAATCTAATTGGATAAATTATGTGAAATATTATTAATATTGTGAAGTCTTGTTTTGATATCTTAATTAGATGATTTGTTAGAATTGAATATTGGTATTGTGAATTCATGATTGAACAAATGAATAAAATGATTTGTTGAAAATAACTCTTGTGTGATAATCTTGTTGGTTGAATATATATATTTGTATATATATCATTGATTGCTCGAAATCATTTCATATACTTATGTTGTATGTTATTTGACTCATTGATATTGTTATGCATATTTTGAGATTGAGAATTCATTCTACTGAGTTGTCATCTCACTCCAATTGACATTCTTGCAGATCTCTCGGAAGTTGGAAATGGAACTAACAACTTAGCTATCTTGTTGATTGTGTTGTATTTCTTGTAATTGTCTGATGTGTAATTTGATCTCATTGTTTGTTAAGAGTATTATTATAGATGTTTAATTAGTGAATTTTTATTTTTTAAATTCAATTGTGCTTAGTAAAATATAATAAACAAAGAAAATATATTCATACATCTGTCTCGTTCCGATCCATAATGCCTTGAGTTCGGATCTCCATATGGGTTGATCCTGATCTGGAAACTTGGAATATACATGTATACATTTATAGATATGTTACTCTTTCTAATGCTTGCGGCAGAAAATCACAGTGGTGCCTAAAAATGGGCAAGTTTGACCTCACTGCAAAACGATCCCCTTAAGATATAAACTCAACATGCAACTCCTTGCTTATTACAGGACCTTGATCCCGATCGAATGGTTCCATTTACAAGGCCCCGTCATTGGTTCCATTCCAATAAATTATTGTTAGCGCATTGGACCTATTCAATCAAACCCATCCAAAATCAAAACTTTAAAATGTGGATAGTCAAGTCTTTTGATTAACCTATGATTATGGCTAATTTTTGTAACCTAATTAAATTACTAATTTAGGGGCTAACTTATTTTAGAAAAAAGATCAAATTAAATAGTTCACAACTCATAAGGATTTCTTTCAACAACAGTATAACTATGATAACTATATATTGCTTTTCATAAGTGAAAAAAAAACACTAAAATAGCTTTGATTAATTGGGACTTACGTTCATGGCCAGTCTCATATGAATATCATAGTATTCGACCACAATGGTAATTATATTATAGTCTTAATAGAATACCTTGATTACAACCCAGTCAGTGACAACAAAGGAAAACTAAACACCATTACTCATTGATTTGTCCATTCTTATCGTGAAAATGCATCATACATGAAACATGCTAATCAAAATATCAGTACGACATACTCACAAACAAAAGATAAGCATGCTCAAATCTTTATTTTTTTTTTCTTTTGGATTCACGTTGAGGTTGTAGATCTTTATCCCGGCAAATGTTTGAACTTTGGAATGGGTTTTTGAAATAGTTATATATGGAAATAGAAAATAAATATTTATTTATTTATATCAGCATCAAGAAAAGATCAACATCAAAGTCTCCCTTCCCGGATGATTTTCTACGTGTCTTATATGGTTCTAAGAAGAAAAAACTAAAACCAAGGTAGTAGATTACTTTGAAATTGCACGCAAAAAGAAGAACGTAAACGATATAAAAAAATCCATGAATAATGTATATTATAGGATCATAGAGGCATTTATGAAGAATGAATTTACTAATTGTTTGGAAAAATGCTTTAATGACGATTATAATTGGACGGTGTCATGAGTGCAGCATTAGTCAAGTTAACCATATGTGATTTTATATTTCGACAATATGTATATTGAGTAACTGAATACGATTGGACTCAACGATTTTAAATCTTTCTCTAGCAGTCCTTCTATAAGTAATTAGACCGTCATATTTAGGGATGCATAATGGGTTAGTTGGATCGGATTTGACCTCACCTGTCATCCTACTCGCCCAAAAAAGATGAAAGATTTTTTCATCCGTATTCAATCCGTCGAAAATTAGATCGGTTTTAACCCGATCCGTTATAAAGACGGGTCGGGTGTGGGTCACCTGTTTTGTTTAACCACCTGATAATGAATATCTATCCAGCAAAGTCTTTGAAGTAAATTTCATCTTATCAGTCATATTTCTCTTCCGTTATAAACGGTAACATTATGCTTGATCAGAGTAAGCAAATGACACGATGATTTTCTGTATGAGTTCAATCTATTCGAATGGTTGTGTATGCTTTCATTAGAATCTTGTATGAATATCCAGGAGCAAATACGAAGTGGTGATGCTAGTGCTACTGAGCTCTTTGAATTTGGTGCATAAGGGAACCAATCAAATAGAGATTGCTGTAAAGATTCAACCTCGTCATGTAAGGAAATGTCCTGGTAATCTCACAACATAAAACCATACGGACTTTCACAGTAACACAAGGTTCTTAAATATATTGCCACGTTTTTAATGCTTTCCTTATTCTTCAATTTATAAACCACTAAATACATTTAAGATAAACAAACCAAAAGAAGTGGAATTATAATAAATTCACATCAAACGTTGAACAATCGAAAAGAAATTTCTTATAAAATGAATTTTTAACGGGTGGACGAGTGAAGTCAGATGGGTGAAGATGTAAACCATAGCCGATCTGTTGTAAGACGGATATTTAAAAATACGAGTTATAGTCGATCCGTTCTTTTAACAGGTCGGTTCAGATACGGATAAAAATTGACAGATATAAATCGGGTCGACGGGTTAGATCAGATATGTATAACCATACTATGCATATATGGTGTTGTTGGTTTGAATTTGGTGTTTGGATATTTAATTATGAATTTAGTAGCTATCAATTTTGTAAACGTCAAAAAGGTGTTGATATCCGCTTTTCGTCTAGAAACGTCAAAAGAAATTTGTGCTTGGTGACAGGATTTGCTGTCAACTTTTGTTAGCACAGTTTGAACAACTTTATGCGCCGGTCCGTTTAGGTGTGGATCAAGGGGATGGTCCAAAAACAGACTAATTCTTTCTACCACTGAGATCAATAGGGGTGGGGGTTTAAGGTTTGGTCCACGTTTAACTTTTTTATGCGCTCTATTCTTGGTGTTGCTATCAAAACTCGATCATCTTTTTTATGCAGAAATGGCACTGTCATTAGAAGACATTGTTGTATATTACTCCCTTTGTTCTAAAAAGATAGGTAAATTTGGTTTGTCACAAACATTAAGAAAACTAACCATTATAGCTATTTTTCATATTTTTTCCTTGTTTGTCCTTCTTCTTTTGATGGTCCTCTCCATTTGATATTTGATAAAAAGAGGAGAAAGGAATGGTTCCTCCATAGGTAGTTTAGTAAACTAATAACCTATGACTTTCTTTAAATGGAAACAAATATATCTTTTTAATGTACCTATTTATGGAAACCTTGCATATCATTTTAAAACGGGGGAGTAGTAATTTCTTATTTTACTTGGAGTGTCGCGTAATTGTTTTATTCTCGTGAGTTGGTGCCATGTTTTTGGATTTTTTTAGATATTGATATCATCAAATGGGGTTGTCCACCAACTGTAGTGGACGATGACCAGGTACAATTAAATATGAGATGTAAACAAAGTGTAATTATTTTTGAACCTAATAGTCAATAGGAGAGTCGGTTTCCTTTACACCCGAATATTTGCATCAATAAAACTTTGCCAAGTATCCTCACCAGAATTATTATATCACAGAAATCCTATTTCGGCCAATAAAAAGCGATGGTTCTATCACCATTCAACGCGGGAGCTTTATTTGTTTAAGCCTTTTAGTGTTTAGATAGCTCAACTTTTAGAAAACATAATTTTTTAAAACTAGTTCAATTTTTGAGAAACAGAGGGAGTATTATCCCAACTGGTATACGAAGGACCTATCAAGATATAAAAAAAGAATACATACACGGTAATATCTGTATATCTGAGGGACTGAGGGGTTCTCTCTAATTGTTTAATATTTTTTTTTATTACTCCCTATGATTCTTAATATATGTCCTTTATTATATTTTTGTCAGTTTCAAAAATATGTTCAGCTTCTGTTTATAGTCGTATTATCTCGATAAACTCTCAAATATACTCTTATATGTTTTATACTCATAAGCTTATTTTCTATGGGATCCAGTTTAAAATCTTAAATAATATTTATATAATTAAAAAACAAATATGCTAATATCTTGCCTTATTGTTTTTACTTCATTACTTTTAATTATAATACCAAATATACATTATTTTATATACGAGATAATATATTATATTTTAGTCAATTTAATAGGAGTATTTTTGAATATTCCTTCTATCTCCTTTGTATTTCGATTTAGTTAAAACGGACATATATTAAGAACCTATCTTCTTTCTCCTTTATATTTCGATTTAGTTAAAACGGACATATATTAAGAACCTATCTTCTTTATATTTCGATTTAGTTAAAATAAACATATATTAAGAACCGGAAAGAGTATAATGTAGTAGTTTTCTCCCCCACAATTTAACGATGATAGTAGACTTTTGAAATTTAAAAGTTACGATTGAAGATGCCCTTGGGATTGAACAAATGAATATATATGTAGTCTGATTAACCAAGCTAGGTAGGAGAATCGTACCAACATAGTTTCTTAATTAAACACGAGTTGGTCTGACTAGGGCTGTCAATGGGTACCCGAATACCCGGACCCGGCCCGGAACCGGATGAATCGGGTCCGGTTCCGAGTCCCAAAACTGGACCCGTTAGTGATTTCGGACCCTAACGGGTATGACCCGATAAGACCAGGTAGTAAACGGTTCCAACCGGGTCTACCCGTCGGGTACCCGTGGGTAATCGGGTAGTTACTGTAGAGGGTAATTTTGTAAAATCATATAACAAAATTATGTCATATATATTGAAAAACCAGATCTCATTCTCACTTCATTGTTGCCGTTTCTGTCCGAGAAGAAGAGTAGAAGACTACTAATTCAGTATCTCATTCACTTCACCACCTCCACATGTTCGCTGCTACTGCTGAATGAACTAAATACACAATAAGTCTCATCACCATCTCAATCTGGTTTTTTATCATTCTTTTCTCAATTTTTTGATTTATAGACAGAAAAAAGAAATCAAGTTTTAGGGTTTTGAGATTTTTTTATTAATAAGATGAGAGGATTACAATTGCTACAATTGATTTTGGGGGTTCTGGCTTGTTTGAGTATATATGTGAAAGCAGAGGATCCTTACAAACTCTTTACATGGACTGTTACTTATGGAAACCTTGCACCTCTTGGTGTTTCTCAACAGGTTTGTTTATTTCTATCAAACTTCCAGCATTATATTTTGGTTTTTATAACACTTTGTGATTTCTTATACTTTATTTGTTTGTGGCTATTAGGTTATTCTTATTAACGGACAATTTCCTGGTCCAGGTTGGATGTTGTCACCAATGATAACATGATCATCAATGTCATTAACAAGCTAGATGAACCATTTCTCATAACCTGGTCAGTAATTCTTCTCTACTTAGAATATGGATTCATACAAATTTATATTCTCTTAATCAAGATCTGCGATGTACCCAAATGTCAGTTTGGTTTATCTAAGTACCAATGTATCTTGTTTGGTTGATTAGAAATTGTGGAAACTGAAACTAATAACAATATAACATTGTGAACACATGAATGGTATTAAGCAAAGTACTTCTCAGAGCGTTCCATGGTAGTGATTCTTACTATGTATTGATGCTGTATCCATGGTAGTGATTCTTACTATGTTACTTCTGTTGAGATTTTTCAGAGCAGTTGCATACTTCATATGATTATTGGCACCTATACAAACTATCCAAGGATCAACCTTTTGCGATTACAGTCATCTCCTTATCTCTGTAAACAAGCAATACTTTGGTCATCTCTGATTGAATCCTAATCAAGTACAATGTAAGTTCTAGTGATGTTCATATATATAACAGCCTTACAGTTTCAATTTTCTAGCAATAATGTCTTTTCCTTGCGTTTCCCGTGGGGTTGTGTATAGTTAAGATTTGTTATAGTAGATAAAAGTAGGACTAAGACATGTCATAAAAGCCTTGTGTTCCTGGTTTTGTGGTTGTGCTTGGCTAACAAAAAGTTTTGACTATTATTAAATGGTATTCAGCAAGAAAAAAACAACCCATTTTCCTATTGTAAATAGAATTGGATGAAGTCGTATGATTTGAATGGGTAATTGCTTGCGAATATAGTGGATGAGTCAGTACTTAAGTTTCAAAAGAAGGATAACTGTGAGTAATACTCCTTGACACTTCAAGTTTAGGTTATTCTTGATTCCTTTTAACCAATTTGGAGTCAACCACCTACTTCTTCCCAACTAAATCCAGCTGTGCTAACTTATTGGACTTCATGATTTTGCAACAATTTTTTTGTTTTGTTTTTAATATTGTTTTTTCATTCTGGGTATCTCTTAAACATATCTATCTTTTTGTTTCTTGTTTATGATTCAGCAATCCAAAAAGAATCAAGAAAATCTCTTATTCAAGTTTCACGTTTATGTGTTAAAAGAGAGATGGAGGATTACATAGTGAGATTGGTTGTCTGTAGAGTAATTTCATGGACAACACTATTTATTTCAGTGAGAAAGATGTTCCCAGATATATCATTTGGTTTCTGTAATCGAATTGTTTCAACAATTCATGCTTCATTATGTGTAATATTAGCTTCTCTATCTGTCCAAGACTGGAATTGTCCTGTTTGTCCCATGGCTTCCTCCTCTTCTCTATTTCAGGTATTTCAGTTTCATTATTTTTGGATTATGTTTTCCCAACTTAGTTTTAGATGTTTGATCCGGTTTATTACTTTGCAGATGCAAACATTGGCAGTGACCCTTGCTTACATGATATATGATCTGATGTGTTGCTTCTTCGGTCCTGGTCATTTCAACATTGATACTTTTGTTCGTCATCTAGTCAGCATCATCGGCATTGGCGCTGGTCTCTCTTACCAAATGGTACTAGTCCAAACTTTCAGTTTTGGACAAGGTCTGTTTTAGTTCCTTAGTAAGCCATCAACTTAAGCAGAACATACACGTAACTGATAATGAATCAGATTTGTAGAACCAAAACTAGAATAAAGTTTGTTCTAATTCTTTTCTGTTTCTTTGATAAATGAATTCAACTATGTCTGACTAGTTGTGTATTATTCTTGTACTGTAATGTTTATAACTTTTGTTTATGAGTTATGCTAAGACAGGAAGTCGGTACTATGTAATGTAATTTTTCTATCTGTGTAAGCTTACTAAAATGAGTTTCCTTTTGGAACCGTTAACTACCCGGACCCGACAATTACCCACTGTTTTAATAGGGTCCGGTTCTGGGTCCATAGAATTAGGAACCGGACCCGGAACCGTTAGGACCCGGAACCGTCTAAAATATCAGGGTCCGGATCCGGGTCCTATGGTACCTGGGAGGACCCGGACCCATTGACAGTCCATCAACGACACTAACAAGAAATTAATAGAAGATAAAAGATGATTCGATGACGATATTGATGATCTTACTGGATTTTTATGTTGATATGTTTGTTAACGTTGTGAGATACGTAACAACACAATTCTGAATGCAAAATATGATATTAAAATAAAAGAATGTAGGAGGAAGGCACGATTTGGAAATCTTCGGGAGACATGTTTATTTCTTGTCTTTGTATCCTTCTGAACTTCCCAACGTTTCCTCTTTAATGGTTCTCATTAGAAAAATGATAAAACCATTCCACTCATCTTCATTAGCAATTTCAAATTATTAGTTAATTACATTGGGTGAAAAATAAAATGATCATTAAATATGTT
Source organism: Papaver californicum (assembly GCA_023531435.1). Taxonomy (NCBI): domain Eukaryota; kingdom Viridiplantae; phylum Streptophyta; class Magnoliopsida; order Ranunculales; family Papaveraceae; genus Papaver; species Papaver californicum. Next base: position 175,313 of record JAJJMC010028260.1, read on the forward strand.
TGGGTGCTTTTATTTTGGAATTTAACTAGACTTAACCCATGCCATATCAACCATGCCTTTGTACTTTTTAGGTATAGGAAGGCACTCTTCGAGATTCACATGGCCGTTTATATAGTCGATTTATTTTTCCCTGAATTTTGTAACAAAGAAGAAAAATATGCTGGGAAAAACTCAAAATGCAGCCAAAATTACACCACTATAACCATGACATAGTATACTGAATTGTGAATCTAATCGTATACTGAATTGTGAATTAAAAATATATTGTTAATTTTTATATATAAATTTTTTATAATTTAAATAATATTATATATATTAGGCAAGTAAGCAATATTAGAATCGGTATTGATGCCAATCGATTCGAGTCATTTGTCTTAGAGTAAGGGCTATGTGATAGTGTTAAAACACTCTATCCCTTGCAAAATGAATAAGTGACTAGATAAATGAGTGATTTTTACACTATATTAAGGTAAAGAGGTTAGACGGGTGAAGTTTTTCCGTCTAGTATAAAATTTCATTTGGACGGATAAATACAGGTAATATATTTAGTTATATTAGTAATGAAAACCTTAGTAGGATCCGCGTTTTGGAAATTTAATATTGAAAAAAATACCTAGACGGGGAAAGTTCCCTCGTTTGGCATGGACGGCTGTAGGGCTGAACAAAACCGACCCAACCCGCCAACCCGACCCGCACCCGCCCAAAATAACCCGACCCGCACCCGGCCCGCCGTTGAACGGGTTGGGTACGGGTGATTTTTCCTAAACCCGACTTCTGGCGGGTCGAGTGCGGGTGATAGCTCCTCTCACCCGACCCGACCCGCCAACCAATTTTAACAAAACAGAATCGAACAAACGTTACCAACCATTTCTTCTTCAGTTCTTTTTTTTCTTCTCTGTACTCTGTCTCTGAGTCTCTGGTTCGTGGTTCCATTCTTCTTCTACAGAGTAGTAGAGCATACCACCACCACCACCACCTTGAACCCAAGTTCTCTGCATCATCACTTCATCAGTTCATCAACACCATCAGAGATTCAGACATCAGTTCAATCTCTTACAGGTAAGTTTTTTCCCTAATTGAATTTAATGTGTTTATTACATATTTACATGATTTAGTAGCAATTAAAAATTGGGTTTTATTAGTTTTGGATGTTTCTAAATCTGTGATAGGGTTTTACTAGTTTTGATTTAGTGTTTTTAAATCAATTTTAGAACTAGGGTTCTTCAAGTTAAAATTTAGGGATTTTTCATTAGTATATTAAATTGATGATGTTGATAACGAGATTATCATTAGTGTTCCCTGTTAATTAGTATTCCCTGTTATATTGCACAACTTAACTTAACGAAATTATCAGTTACCGGACTCAGTTTCAAAATTCACCTCTTGATTGGCAAAGCAAGAAGTTCGATCTCCCTAGGAATGTAGATACAGATGATATCTCAGCTGTTTTGATCCATAAAGAGCTACTTGTTAGTGTCAAGAAGTTGAATAGACCAAAGCAAACCAAGACTATCAAAGTTACTGTGGCTTAATTTGAGATCTCATGTACTTCTCGCATTAACGGTTGATTAATCGTGCTGAAATTTCTATTTTATGTACTAGTAACTTACAAGCTGATGCATTAATATATTTGATCGATTTTCTAGTTGCTATACCTGATTGTCTTTTCCAGGGGTTCTCATTGATATGTGTTGTGTTTATGGAGTGTTAGTGCCGCTAATTAGTTCGCTAGGGCCCTGTTTGTACCAGGGATCTCATTGTTAGATGATAGATGGATTCCGTTTTATGGATTTTTATTTCTAGCCGTGATGGATTCTGTTTCTAGGCAGATTCCAGTAAATACCTAAACCTATAAATAGGAGTCATATAGCCCTTTGATTTAAGCATAGTGTGAATTTTGAGAGGTGCCAGAGAAACTCTAAAGTTGTGTGTTCTTCGATTTTGGATAAGATGTTTATTTTGCGGTGGAGTACTCGTATTGCCGAACCAGAACCACAATAATTCTTTGTGTTCTTTTTTCATTTTCATATAGTTTTTATTGTTTTTTGTTTAAGGTCTTGGGGTGCTTCAGAAGTAGATAATCACATAACTAACGGAATATCATTACTCGGATCTTTGGGCAGAGAAAAGGTACACGATTTAAATAAAGAAAATCATGTCAGGGGCAGGCTACGTGGCTATCACAGAAGTAGATAACTTCCCTTCATGTTATTATAAAACCATTAACACTATGTGCACATACTTCATACGATGATTCTATTTTGAATTTGGGTTTTGAGAAATTATCAGTCTTTAGGTTAACTGAATTTTGGTATAAAGGGAAGCTTTCGGGTTATAAGATTTGTCTCTTTTGAGTTATATTTAATTGTTCAATAATGTTGGACATGCCTTCATTACACCTGGCCGAACCCAATAAGTTGGCTTACCAGTGCCAGCATTTTTCTTATGTATATTTAGTTGTTGATCACTTCGTTACCTCCATCTAAGTATCTCTTCTTGTTTGTGTCCAATAACATTTACATTGAGACTAATATATTTCCTCTGGTATACATCCATAGTGAAGCTACATTTACTCTACTTCTTTTAAGTGAAGACATCTATATCTTCCCGAAACTTCTGAATAAATTTTTTAGACCTTTATGCATAACATATGTTTGACTGTTAACTTTGCCGCTTCTCTTCGTATACTTTACTCGACCACTGCCACAGCCTTGTATAGGTTGTAGTGTAACTCATTAGCATACTTATCATCAATATAACGAAACTCGTTAGCATACTTATCATGGTTCTTAACTTCATATATTTTATTACTATTGGTATTTTTAATCTTTTTCATTCTAATTGTTCATTTCTTTTGTTGCAGAGCTATTTGGTAACCTTGGTGCTTCCATCATCATAGATGACGATTGATTCCTATTCGGTGACCTGGATGGTGCTGGTACTAAGATGAACTTGTTTTTGTTGCTACTTGCTAGTGGGAAATGTCGTAGAAGAATTGCATATTAAAACTCTAATTTTATTGTATAATTTTGAATATTGGGACTTAGATTTTGAGATTATCGATTGTTAGGTAAAATGGTTTATCAGGTGGCGCGCGTGAGGATCAAAAAAACAGCCAAACCCCTGAAAAAAATTTGCTTGATTATTTGGGCGGGTGACCCGCACCCGCCCGACCCGACCCGCCATCTGGGCGGGTCCGACCCGACCCGACTCGAGCACCCGGCGGGTCGGGTGCGGGTGATGAAAAAAAAAAACCAGTGACAGGCGGGTCGGGTGCGGGTGAGGCCAAACCCGACCCGACCCACCCGTTGTGCAGCCCTAGACGGCTGAACTTTACTCGCCTAGGGTAGATTGTCGGGCACTATTTTGTATGATAGAGTGTTTGAAAGACTTTGGGTGAAAGAGTGTCCTTCCCCTACCCCTAGTGGCACATAATTTTATCAAATTTGGTCTAACTCATTAGTTTAAATGAGTATCCTCTACCCATAGCCTTTGCTCTTAGAAGTAGTTAACTACTAGAAATTTTTTTTTTGCTTCCGATCGAGCTGACCCAAAAACCTAGAACAAAGGGTTTGATATTTATAGCATTGGCTGGCTATTGATATTTTTCCTCCTTCCTTAACAAAACAAGGATAAATTTTTTATGCGGATTGAATATGAGCAAATGGGAGAAATAGGATTATGAAATTTATCTTTATTTTTAACCGTCTTGGAAAAATTAAATATTTAATTTAGTGCACAAAAATACCCTTTTTTATAAATCTGGTTAGTCTCAAAAAAATTTAAAATATATTTTCATAATAATTTACCTCATCTGTTTTCGATGTGTATAGAATTTAAATATTGATTACATTAAGAACAATTGAGCAAATAAAATGATAATATCCAGTGGCACCATATAACGAAAGCTTGAACCAAAGTTGTACAATGTAGAGACATCAGTAACATACAAGTTCTCTGTGGAGTTTGCTAATTTGACCAAATTAGGAACTCTGATAAATTTTCAAAACTTGATATCAAACAAATTAAAAACTTTCTGTAACATTTATATGTGGTGTACTCAAAAATATGTATGCAACCCTTTGCTTATCCTGAACTTCCCTCTTTGTAAGCAAGTGAGATCTTCCTTTTTTTTTATTATTTTTTTATGCGAAACTGGAATTTTATTAAGAATAAGAAACTACGGAGCTTCAATCTTTTGCAACCAAAATAGAAACCCAAGATTCAAAGTTACAATACTGGTCCTGTTGTAGTTTGTGAATTCTAGTGTGTTTTGAGATAAAATCAACTACACTATTAGAAGTTCTTTCAACATAAACAATGCACCAAGAGTTAGAAGAAGCTAACATCTGCTTAATCTCTCTTATAATTATCTTATTCTCCCATATAACTAGAGATTCATTCGAAGTTATTGACTTAACTACCACCTCAACATCTGCCTCAAAGATGACTTTATCCAGCTTTAAGTATTTATCCCAACAAACAGCTTCTTTGATTGTATAGCATTCAGCAGGCTCATGATCTAGAATCCTTTCGGCATAACTTCCTTTGATTTCTTTGCAAGTCCCTGCACAATAGTGTAGTATTATTCCTGTACAAATGCAGTTAGTATCATTATCAAACAAAACATCAATGTTTATTTTATATAAATCAATGGGAGGAGCTGACCACAATGCACTGTTGTATATCATAAAGTTATGTAAATGATTAATATTGGTAGAAATATGATCTGAACAATGTTTAAAATTATGTAGATGGTAGTTTATTCTAGTAACAGTATTAAAGGGGTTTGGAATTTTTCCTTGAAAGATGCATTCACATCTTTCCTTCCATATAATCCAGCATACTATCATGAGCGTGAGCCTCCAGTGTTGTTGTTCTATATCACTATTTCGATCTCCATCTACGAACCAAGATAAGACCCAATCTCTGATATAAATTTCTCTAGATCCTACTTCATCGATCCTTAGATTCAGTTTTTGCAAAACTACTTTTGAGTGACTGCATTCAAAGAACATATGTTATATACTTTCAACTTGTTGATTACATATGCTGCAGAAGACATCTCTACTTATGGTAAGGATAGCAAGCCTGACTTTTGTTGGTACAATCTCTTTTAAGCATTTCCATACGAATAACTTTAATCTGTGGGGAGCATCGATTTTCCAGAGCTTCTTCCAAACTTTGCTTGTGATCTGACTATCCCCATGATTTTCCTGATTCATATAACCTATAATACAATTGTAGGCGCTTTTAATGGAAAAATTTCCATCACGAGATGGAAACCAAATAAGTTCATCCTCATATTGGGTAGATATGACAATTTTGATGATTTCCTGGATAGTGTTTGTGTCAAACGAAAACTCTAGTAATGAGATATTATATTTGTCACTGTTTGCTTGCCATTGTTTACCACTTTGAAATAGTTGGATGATGTTTCTGCCTAATTCCAGTCCTTTCCATACCCATGATGCAATTTTCATACCCGTGGAATCATTAAGCAGATTTTTTCCTTTAAGATACTTGTCTTGGAAAATTTGGACCCAAAGACTCGAGGATTGCATCACCATTCTCCACGCAAGTTTAGCAAGGAGAAGCCTGATTTAAATTTCAAGATCTCTAAGGATAAACCACCATTGCACTTGGACTTACATAAATTACACCATGCAATTAATTTAACACTCCTGTTAGTATTATAAACCCAAAAAAACCTTATTTGAATGGTATTCAATTGATTTAGAAGTGTCTTAGGCATTTTGAACGTGATCATTTGATATAAGGGAACTGAGTTGAGCACATGTTTAACTATTGTCAATATGCCATCTTGATTCAGTATTTTAGACTACCACATGGCTAACCTCTTCTCAAAATATTGTTTAATTTCCTCAAAAGCTTTAGTTTTAGACCTTCCTATAAGCAATAGAGAACACAAGTATTTTTCCTTCTTGTCCATACTTTTAACTCCAAGAATGTCTCCAAGAGCAGTACAAGTTTCTTCGCCTAGATTACTGCTGAAGTATTGTTGACTTATTAAAATTTATAGCCTGACCAGATTGTGCACTAAATTTGTCCAACAAATTGATAAGATTATAAATACTACTAAGATCAGCTTGGGTGAAGATTAAAACAATCATTTGCAAAAGGAAGATGATTAATTGGAGGGGCTTCTCTTGCTATAGAGATCCCTTTAATGTTGTTGTTGAGATGAGCTTCAGTTAGTTGTCTAGGTAAAAATTCCATAGCGAGAATAAATAAGTACGGAGAGAGGGGATCACCCTACCTAATACCTCTTGTGGAATGAAATTCCTTGCAAGGAGATCCATTGAGCATAACAGATAAAGTAGTAGTGCTAATACATTGATGAATGAGTTGACACCAATCTTCAGAGAAACCAAAACTGCTTAGCACTTTGAGAAGAAAATTCCATTCAAGTCAGCTGTCAAAAGCTTTTGACATATCCAACTTGAGGGCCTACCATCCTTTATCACCTTCTTTTTTCTTCATTGAGTGAATCAAATCTTGAGCAATGATAGTATTGTCACTTATTAATCTACCAGGGACATATATAGCTTGATATGGAGAAATAATTTTCTTTAGTTTGTCATTTAATTCTAGGTTGTAACTTTGCGATCATTTACTTTAGTTTCAGAACTACATCATCAACTTGTCAAGTAGGTAATGTCATATATTGTTAGTTATAAACAAATGAATAGCTTGTCTCAGAATAAAATCTATGCAACCCAAAATGTTGTGCTCTAATTCGTTAATTTCATTAATGAAAATGGTATAACAAAAACTTTACTATCTAACTTAAGCGGAGTGCTAGGACTACGTTTAACCTTAGGCGGCATGCTAGCAATGCGCTCTAACTGAGCGGTATTCCAGTAGCACGCTTGTGTGTGGGCGTGATCCTAGTACCCCGTTTTATCAGACGAACCTCTAGAATAACGCTTGATCAGGTGAACTACTAGCTTACCGCCCGTGTTTCTGAGCGTACTCTCAGAATAACGCTTGGCTCTGGGCGAATAACTACGACGCCGCTTAGCATCAAGCGGTACACTACGAGCCCGCTTGACTATAACGACTATCCACTATAATTTTGACTACTTATAGTCAGCTACGGTGGATTATTTTGACTATCCACTATAATTAGTCGTTCCACTACGCTTTGAAAACACGGACTAAAGATCAGTTTTGATCTTTACTCCCCCATTTGATCGCGCCCCAGTGGACGCTCTAAATCCTATTTCTTTTCTTTAACCTAGCAACCAGGTCTAGCTATTTTCACTTTAGGATTCTTTCACGAATCACGAGTTCACAACTGCAGCATTTCCTTCTCGCTGCAACAAGGGTCACCGCCGGCTAACCTAGGTCTGATTGGTTGGTTTGAGTAGAAGCAACAACGAGATTAGACAGAGAAGAATTGAAGAGGATGGTTTATGGCAGAGCAGTGATGGCCGAGGCTGGAAAATGAAGCAGAGAAATGGAAGAAGAAGATGCTGTTGGGTTTGAGCTGAAGTGGAGGATGTGATGCCAAGAAACAGAGTATTTGTTGTTCATTGAATGAATTGTATGAATGGGTTTGTGTTAATGATTGCAGGGAAGAAGTGTGGATGATTGAAATCACTAATACATCAATCTCTATCATCACCAGATCGTGCATGTCATGCTCGACAAAACGCCTGAACTACAAGTTCTTCACAGATTCGGGTTATATTGTTTTTGCATCATCTGTTGCCGCGGATTTTCATAGGTCTTGTGGTTTTTTCCAATAAACAGGTCGGGTTTAGTTGAAGCACAACAGATTTGGGGTTTATCATAGCCGGAAAATCAGCCAGGTATTGATGTTACTTCCGTTGGATTGTGATAGTCATTGGTGTAGATTAAGCGGTGTTTAAGATTTCTATTAGGACCAGAAAGTTGGGTTTGTGGTAGATTCAAGTTTGAATTCAGAGAAATTTGCAATTTGACGCCGAGAAGTTAAGAGAGACACGGCAGAATTGGTAAGAGTTTGATGGGATGTGGGTTTTGTTTAGACAGAAACTTGGCCGAGAAACAAGGAAGGAAATAGAAGTGATGTCGTTGATAATATGTTTGAATGCTGGCAGATTGATGGCTCTTTAGAGTTTGAATGGGACTTGGATTGGTGGCTTGTTTATCTAATTCGAATTTACAGGATCTAAGCTTTATTTGAGAGCTATAAAAGGGAATAGATGTTACAACCCTAAGATATACCTTGGCCGACTGCTTTCACTTCACACTTGTTTTCCGCTCCAACATAGAGGAGATTTTTAGCTCCTCTCCAACCTTTCCAACCTTCACAGCACATCCATTACACCCTCACGGCCACAACTCCACCATTCACCTACACCTCACAGTTCAACACCACCACTCCAACACAACACCACCAGTCCACAACATCACATGCCTCCTGCTGCTTGGTCTTAGTTTGCTGGTTTGGGTTTGAATTTCAATTTTGTTTTTTTTATTAGTTTTGAACTCAATTAGTATGTGTAACTAAGCTTATATTGATTGTGGATGATTTCTATGTTCGGCGTAAAAATTTATTAATTACTAATTTATTTGAAGTTTTAGTTATTTATCGATTGTTTACACTATATCTAGGGTTTATAATTGATTTTTAGATTGTTCAAGTGTACAAATGGGTTATTTTATTGATCATTTTAATGCTAGTAGAGAGTTGTGTGATCCGTAATTGTCGAGCATCTCCTACACTAATAGAAAACATAAGACCTTGCAGAGGGATTCTGTGGAGCAATCGTGTATGAAGACAACACTAGTAAGCAGAACCTTGCGCTAAGAGTTTTGATGCTAGGATCAATCTAAATTCACAAACCCTAAAACATCCGGTTGGGTTACTTCTGGAGTGCGCTACTACTTGGTGGCTCAGTTGAATAGAATCTGGTGTTCGAGCGCTTCGGCATTCAGTGATACAAGGAGTTTTGGGGATAACACTACGCTAGATGCTATTCTACGGTAGATTATGAATGATTCTGACGAAAGATAGATAAGTATACCGATTCAGTTAACGTTTGATAACGACGAATGATTCCCTAATCTATTTTATTTCTTACTATCTTTTTATCATTCTTTTTAATTATTTTAAACAACCAATACCCCTTAGTATTTACTTTTATTATAATTTTTGTTAATCTAAATAACATCTCAATTACACATCTCTTTGTGGGAACGATCCTTACTACCGCTATATTACTAGTTAATTAGTGGGAAATATATTGATTAATTTGTTGCACTTACGACACGCATCAAATTTTGGCGCCGCTGCCAGGGAGAAGTCGCTAATTGATTTGTTATTTGTTTTAGCTTGTTTTAGTAGTTTAGATATTTTCACGTTTTTCTTTAGCATTTTTCAGGTTTTTAAGTTTTCGTAGTGTTAATAACTTGTTGAAGGTTTTATCCGCTCGTCGAAAGAGGGAGGTAAATTATAAAAACAGGTTGTAAGTATCACTTTTTTTTTTTATTTCAGGTTATTGTAGCTTTTAGGTTTTTCTTGTGAGTCATCATGTTTCTCTTCGGAAATAACATGTACGGTACACAAGATCAATAATGTAATAGTGGTGACCAATCCAGTTTTCAATTTCAGTCTTATGACAATTACCAACCATACCAAAGGTATAATCAAAACCAATCTTTTGGCTATGACCAATACCCTGAGGAACCTTATGGTTATTTTCATTCATATCAACAACAATATGACGGGTATGTAAGTGAATGATCACGAGGATGAAAGGATAATTATACTTTTGATCAATTGATTTCTAGTAAAATGCAGATGTCAGAGAGTTTGGAACTAAAAACTTATGATAGTACATCTAGACCTACTCCTCTTTATCATGTTCTTTCTTCACTCATTCCAAAAGAAGAGATATGGTCTGAAAATTTGTCGTCAGTAATGGCGGAAAACGTATTAATATAAGAAAACTCTCTAAGCAACATGATCAACTGGAAAAAGATGGAGCATCAAAAGAGACTCTTCAGGAAATTAACAGGGTAATACAAATGGAACTCCAATGTCGTTGGGATATTGAAGATTATGAGGTTGACCCTGATTCTGAAGATGAGCAACCTTTCGAAGTTCCTTGTAACAATGATGATGTTACTCCAACTTCGGATCATAATAACGATCATTCTTATATTCAAATAGAGGAGAATGGATATGACATATCTATTGTTATAAATGGTGTAACATACTCAACCGAAGATCTTAGGATTTGCAACGATGAACTAGACTTCCTAGGAGAGGACTCCGATTCTGATGATGAGATTGTTGAAGAGATGGTGATTGAGAAAGAAACCAAATTGATTAATGTTGTGGAAGAACCAATTGAGCTTACCAAGAATTATAATGATGCCGAGATTTCGGTTGAAGCAGAAACTGACAAAGAATGGATTTTAAAGAGTTTGATAAAGGACCACGATATAATGAGGTAAATATTTCATTGGATTTATTTAAGAATGATGAGGACCCCGTCATACAAGAGATCATGAAGGGTTTGTCTAATCATGTTATTTCTAACACCTGAGTTAGGCATCCTTTTATGAATAGACCATTTAGATGGGCACACCAATTCCTATAGAAAAAGAGCTAAGTTTCCATCTACCTAGAATGATTAGTGTCATCCTGAATATTTCACAAGTTTCTAGACTTTGGAGTTTCATATTTCACTAAAAGTTTCTCCCTTACCCCCAAACTTAAATCTAACATTGTCCTTAATGTTCTAAAGATGAATTATTAAAAAAAATGAACAAGGAGAAACTGTTGTCAATCGAAGGAAAGGAGTTAAGGAAAGATATTACCGTGTCGCATAAGTATGGGTTACCTCCCAATAAGTGCTAAGTTTAAAGTCTTCATCCAGACTTTGGAAAGAACTAGTCACCTCATAGAATCATATAGTAATAGTCAGAACAACTGTGGGTCATCTGAATAAAATAATACTATCCAAAATAGAAGGAAACTGCAGCAGACCCAGAAAGTAAAAAAAAACAGAGTACAACCTTATCCCTATCTAGTTTCTTGTTTAAGACAACTAAATTTAGTTGAGGTTCAGGTTCGGGCTCTATGAAAGGGTCTATATAAATCTCTTTAGTTTGAATTTCTTCATAGGCAGGATCCGGAGGATCAGGTTGTAGAGTCTGGAAAAACTCAAATAATAATAATTTGAATAATTGTGGATCCTCAAAGTCAATCAGATTTGACCCACACAGTTGACTACTATGAAAATGGTGGTCATTCTTAAGCAAATGTGTCGATTCTAATCTCCTAAAGTAATTAGGCTTAGTCTCAAAACTTAATAACTGACACATTTGAAATTCAAACGTTCCCACATATGGAAGAAAATATTTTGGTGGGAAAACAAAGTCAATCTTGGAATTATTTCCTGGGTAGACCACATCAACCACAGGATGAGTCTCTAACAACTGAACTTCTTTCAGGACATCAACAGGCTTAGGGGAATCTAGTTTGAAGATGATCTGGAAAAATGGTAGAGGTGCATATGTCAAGTCCCAAGTGAGGGACTTCAAGCAGGGATACTTGACAATCACAATAATCATCGGTACCCCCAAACTTAGGGTGGACATTATTCTCACATGGACTAAAAACTGTTGGTTGGATTTTAGGGTCCTTAAGGTCAGAACTAAACTCAACTTCCTCTATAAAAGGAAATAAGGTAGACTTTTAAATTGGTAGAAGTTCAAACTTAGCTTTCCATACATTATAAGTGTCCATCAAAGGTGCAGAATCTAACAAAGTATTTACCTCATTAATAATACTATCATCGTCAACATCAAACCCAAAGTGGGCTAGGCATTTCTCTAATGGATCTTCTAAAAAAGTGTTTGGCAAAGATTTCTGAACTGAAGTACTAGTTATTTTCACTTATACTAAATCATTGATCTCATAAAAAAGGTTTTCTACTCAACTAAATAGATTCAGTTCAGTAGTCAAGTTACCAAAAGAAAAATTAATTATTTCATTTCCATAATTGATGACGACATTATATGAAGCTAAAAAGGGACGACCTAAGATCACTGGTATTTGAGCCTCTGGGACCTGAAAAGGTTGGGTTATAGGATAAAAAAATCCACTACGGAAACTATTATATCAACCTGAATCAAATCATCCTCTATCACATTAAAATTCTCTAAGAGTCTATCATCTTCATCGGAGACTATTGTCTTCGAATCGTTAGACTTTAAATCACTAGTCTCAGAACAAACTCGTTCCTCTAAATCATTATCGACTTCAAAACAAGAAAATTTACAAATCCTCTTCCTTTTGAATAGGTGAATAATGTTTAAAATTATTTGGATTTGAACCATAAATAAAAATATCATCATGAAGCACAATTGGAGTGACAATTTCTTGATCACTCTGCCTGTATATATTTCAAGTTCTTCACCAATACTATCCTCATCATCATAATAATATGAAGATGTTTGAACCTCGTCTAAATAGGTAGTGTTACCAATTCTATCTCGTCCTCTTGAATAGGTGAACAATTATTAAGGGTAGCACTATATTGAAATTAAGTTCATTTTGAGCAATAGTACTCCAAGACTTTCATTCAATCTATTTATATTCTTAGTCAACTGCTTGAGGGATTCGTCTAGAGAAACAAATGGATCATAAGGAGTACTAGATCGCAACTGCTCGTGTGATATTTCTAGAGGCATAATAGGTTCATTATAAGTATTATATTGCATATGCTTTAGGGTATCCCTCCAAGACAAAGAACTCGAAATTTTCTCATTTTAATGTTCATAAGACGGGTGTGTATATGAATAGTAATTGGGATCACCCTAGTATTAGCAATAACCTCCAAAAGTTTGGTGGTGGTCCCGACTATTATCCACACCATGTTGATAGTACGGATAATGTCTATTTTAAAATTCAGTCGGATATTCATTGTATTGGTCTTCATAATACTAGTTCCACATTTTCTAACAAAAACTTCTTTATATATTTACAAAAATAAACTCTAAAAATAAATCATACCGGAAGGGGTTCTAAACAAACACAAACAAGGCCAACTCAACCAAAACAAACCTACTGAATCTAGCAAAAAAAACGCATGATGACTCCACTTAGATTGTTTCTAGACCAACTTTTATTCTTCCAAAAAGCAACTAGTTACAGTTTTAGAAAATCTCTTAGAACAACCCGAATTAGATTAAGTCGAATAGAAACAGTCTAAGCTCTAAGGAGCTTTGATAACCCTGCCTCTTTGGCAACGTTTCCTTGGGTTACAAGGCGGCTCGAATCAACTTAATATAATCTTCCTGAACTTTAAGTTAGGCTAACAGAGTAACCAATACAGTCCTTTTGAATGACTTTCCAATAAGCTCGTTACCCTATAAGTCTCTTTCTAGTCAAATTTTAAGCTTAGGTTCGCGTAGGTAACGTGTTCCTAGGACAGGCAAGAAGGAAACGGTGATGAAATCCGAGTCCTTATCTTGTATGGCTAGTTCTTGCCCATTACTAGAAAAGTAAATTCCGTATTCAAGTCCTCAACATATATGCATTACGAAGGAATACATAAAACCCACTGACAGGGGAATCGTGGGTGGTTAGAGTCTTACCTCCCGTTCCAGACGGGCGATGAACCGTTGAAGTCGACTCAAGCCACCGACTCCTATATCAGTGTACTGATAAACACATTTTTGTGTCCTAATTACGCTCGATTATCTACTTTGATAGTGTTCGATTTTGTTCTTATTATGGTATTTTATGTCTTTGTAGATACTTTTGGTTCAAAAGTGATAAAGGCAACCACTATTTGGTTCAGGGCATCCAGTCCAACATTTCAAACTTCAAATTTGGGCGGAAAAAAATTCTTCCCATATCAACAGCGTACGAGTTTTGGAAACTCTTCCGGTTATGGAAATCTTCTCAAATTTATTAGGAAACCGAGTTTGTTTGGGCAACAAAAAGAAAGAAAAGAAAGATATAAGTATTCTTCTCATAATATAATCGATAAAGGGAGAAACAAATGAAATTAGGAAGGAAGAAAATCTCTTTTGGAATGTTTTTCATCGGTGAATCCATCGAGAATTAAAGGGAAGATTGAAGAGATTTAGGGTTGTGGTAGTTAAATAGAAGAGCTTAGAGAAGATTTGTGCGGTCGGAGAGAAGCCAGGGTGAAGCGGAGAGAATCCAGATATCGAAAAAGAATACAGCAGAAGAAAATTTTTCTGCTGCTGCAAGGAAGAAGAAGAACACGAAGAATAAACGGCATATCAGAACTGTCGTTCATAGTATGGTTAAAGCGTTCTTTTTCTACCTCAACAGAAAACCGAACTTTTTCTCGTGCCCTTTTAATATCATTTGTAACGCACAGAACTACTTATTGTAACACTTATAAGCGTGTCAAAAGTTTTGTGTGCTATTCTATCACCATTGTAAGCATCTCTTGAGTTATGAAATCGATTTTTGAGGGGTTTTCCATTACAATGAGGAGCTAATCACCATCACTAGGGCGACAGAGGAAGCCGTTCTTCCAATAATTAAGTGGTATGTCTATTTTAATTGTATTTTCTTTAAAATTCTTTTATTATTAATTGCTTGGATTGAAATTGAAAGAATGGTTTTTCTCAAGTAGTTGTGTTTTCTTTTGATGGGCCATGCTTGGTATTAAACTCTTGATGTCTCATGATTTCGATTTACAACTATTCTTTTAAAAACCTAACCTTGGAAATGATTTGATTAAAGTGAAAACAAGAATTATGAGATTTTATCACTGAAATATTGGGTAATGGTGGAATCTTTAGCCCTAGTTTTCTTCCATTTATTTTAAATCAAATCTGTTTAATCTTATTTATTTGTAGTTATTCAAAATTAGGTCTAGAAATCAATCTTCACAAGTCCGAGAATCGAATCCCTTTCTTCCTTTTGTTTTTAGAATTGTTTTTTTAGATATTTTTTTTAGGTTAATTAGTTTAGTTAGATTTTTATTTTTACTTTGTTTTATTTTACGTTTCTTTGGGTATTTCTCTTTTTGCTACAAGTTTGGATCTTGGATTAAAAGAAAATAAAGCCAAAGACTTTGGTGATTAAAGACTTGAAGTTAAAGTTAAGGACTTGGAGTTAAAAGTTAAAGCTTAAAGAACGGAGAAGAAGACAAAGACTTTTACTTTTAGATTTTATTTCTAGATTTATTAATTATTTTTTTTAGATTTTATTTGTTTAGAAAAGTGTACTAGGATTTTTATCATTTCTGTAATTTTTCTTTTATTTTTTTGGACACTTTTTGGACATTATTTTTGGGACTTTGAACACTTTATTTATTTTTAAACCCTACGGAAGGGTAATTTAAATATAAACTGTTACAGGGAAGGACGACAATTACGATATTGTCTCGGCCCATCGGGTTCGTACACTGACACAGGAGTCGGTGGCTCGAGTCGACTATAACTGATTCATCCCCCGTCTGGTACGGGAGGTAAGACTCGATCAACCCACGAATCCCGTGCAAGTGGGTTTACTGTATTCCTTCATAATGCATATATGTTGAGGACTTGAATACGGAATTTATTTTCTAGTAAAGGGAAAGGATTGGCCAGATAAGATAAGGACTCGGATTTCATCATCGTTTCCTTCTTGCCCGCCTAAGGAACACGTTACCCAACGCAAACCTAAGCCTAAAAGTTGACTACAAAGAGACCTATAGGGTAACGAGCTTATTGGAAAATCATTCAAAAGGACTGTATTGGTTACTTTATTAGCCTAACTCAAGGTTCAAGAAGATTATTTTAAGTTGATTAGAGCCGCCTTGTAACCCAGGGAAAAGTGCCAAAGAGACAGGGTTATCAAATCTCCTTAGAGCTTATCCTGTTTCTCTTCCACTTAATCTAATTCGGATCGTTCTAAGAGGTTTGCTAAAACTGTAACTATTTGCCTTTTGGAAGAATAGAAGCTGGTCTAGAAACAATCTAAGTGGAGCCATCATGCTTTTTGTTTGCTAGATTCAATAGGTTTGATTTGGTTGAGTCGGCCTTGCTTGTGTATGTTTAGAACCCCTTCCGGTAGGATTTATTTTTAGAGTTTATTTTTGTATATATTAGGAAGTTTTTGTTAGAAAATGTCGAACTGGTATTATGAGGACCAATACAATGAGTATCCGACTGAATTTCAAACTAGACATTATCCATACTATCATCATGGTATGGATAGTAATCGAGACCACCACTAACCTTTTAGAGGTTACCTCCCATACCAAGGTGATCCCAATTACTATTCATACATACACCCGTCTTATGAACATGAAAATGAGAAAAATTTGAGTTCTTTGTCTTGGAGGGATGCCCTAGAGAAATTGCAACCTAGTTCTCATCATGAACCTATTACACCTCTAGAAGAATCACTCAAGAAGTTATCTTCTCTAGAAGAATCCCTCAAGCAGATAACTGAGAATACAAGGCAGATGATTGAGGATAATAATAGGTTCGTATTAAGTCTGAATAAAATTTCTGTAAAGAATAATATTGTTCAAAATGATCTTAATTGCAAATACAGTGTTTCCACTCTTACCCTTGATAATAATGATGAATATTTACCTAATTCAGAGGACGAGGTTAGAACAGAAGACATTACGTATTTAGATAAAGTTCAAACATCTTCATATTATTATGATGATGGCTATAGTATCGAGGAAGAAATCTGTAGTCATAATGACGAGGAAACTGTTAAAACAATTGAGCATAATGATAATAATGTTGTCTCTATTTTAAATCCTAATAATATTGATGATTATTCACCTATTCAAAAGGAAGAGGATTTGACTAGAGATAACATTGCTTTGGACGGAGTAATATTTCCTTGTTCTTATGAGTATGATGATGTGTTAGAGAAACGAATCTGTCCTAAGACTAGTGATTCCGAGTCTAGCGATTCGAAGACAATAGTCTCTAACGAAGATGATAGACTCGAAGAGATTTAAATATGAGTGAGGATGCACCACCGGATTATAACAATTGACCATTTTCGGGAATCTGACGGTCTAGAAATTAGGGAAATTGTGAATGGTTTATCTAGAGATTCTAAAAACTCTAAGTTTGGGGGTGACTATCATTCTCCCTGTGCTTTACCTTTAACTCTTAGAAAGGTCCCTAACTTGGGACTTGACATATGCACCTCTATCGTTTTACAAGATCATCTTCGAACTAGATCCACTAAGCCTATTGATGTCGAGAAAGAAGGTCAGTTGTCAGAAGCCCATCCTCCGGTCGATGTGGTTTACCTAGGCGATAATACCAAGATTGACTTTGTTTTTCCACCAAAATATTTTCTTCCATATGTGGGAACGTTTGAATTTCAAATGTGTCAGTTATTAAGTTTTGAGTCTAAGCCTAATTACTTTAGGAAATTAGAATTGACACATTTGTTTAAGAATGATCACCTTCATAGTAGTCAACTGTGTGAGTCAAATGAGTCAAATCTGATTGACTTTAAGGATCCACAATTATTTAGGTTATTATTATGTGCTTCTAAGTTCTTAGTTGAGTTATTCCAGACTCTACAACCTGATTCTTTTGATCCTTCCTACGAGGAAATCCATCCCATGAAAATATTTTATCTAGACCCTTTTATCGAGCCTGAACCTGAACCACAACTAGAAGTAGTTGTTGTAAACAAAAAACTAGATAAGGGTGTGCTCGGTTTGTTCATTTTCTTGGCCTGTTGTTGTTTTCTCTTATTTGTGATATCAGTTTTTGATTCAGACGACCCACAGTTGTTCCAATTATTGTTATATGATTTTATGAGGTGACTAATTTTTTCTTAATCTGGCTGAAGACTTTAAACTTAGCACTTCTTGGGAGGTAACCCATGCTCATGAAACACAGTAATATCTTTCCTTAACTTTTTTTCTTCGGTTGGTAACAATTTCTCCTTGGTCATGCTTTTAATCATTCATCTTTAGAACATTAAGGACAATGTTAGATTTAAGTTCGGGGATAAGGGAGAAATTTTTTAGTTAAATAATAAAGCTCTAGAATTTCGAAGCTTGTGAACACTTCAGGGTGACACTAACCATTCTAGGTAGATAAAAACTTAGCTCTTTTTCTATTGGAATTGGTGTGCCCAGTTAAATGGTCTATTCATAAAATGACAGAGTTCAGGTGTTAGAAATAACATGATAGTTGTCACCACATCTCGGAGTCTATCTCGACCATATCACCTTCTGTTTTTATTTTTGTAATTTTTGTGTTTCTCTAAGTGATTTGGTGGGGCACCAGTATCGAATTATTATCACCGCCAGGATAGAGTAGAGTGTTTGAGATTATTTAGACTACATTAAAAAAAAATCGAATATTGACACTTTGATAGCAATATGTGTGTGTTCTCTCTGTCTCCTTCGCCTAAGCAAGCGTGGAACGCAGGATCCATGGGAACTATCATGTAAGATGCTGATAAGAACCATGCGCTTGGATACAATTTGATCCAATCATGTTGTAAATACATTTATAGTTTTTTTGTTTTCAATAAATCGATCGCTGGGACCCTTGTATATACCAGTTGAATCGATATTAGTTAAGACCATGTATCTTAATCTATTAGGATTCATCCTGGCACTGACCTTCAGACAGATATGGGAAACACCGTTCACCTTAGTCAACACGTGCAACCTTCATATTTTCCATGTCCATCTTCTAAATCTTTTCATGTGATTGAACTGTGATAGATTCTGAGACTTATGGTTGAACTATTATCTGAGTGGAGCTCTGTTTTCTTATATATGAATTTTAGTATGCTTGAGTAAACACTCGTGTACATCAATTGGACTCATATAGGTGATAGACACATTTTAGTGTCTAAATTGCACCTTAATTTCTAGTGAG